>JACEGR010009603.1:0-25156 GCA_014170235.1 Listronotus bonariensis
TCTGATCGTAATCAAATGTAAACAAGTTTCGTCTCCTGTAAAGGATAAAAGGTCATTGTGTTTCACGTCACGCGGGACGAATGCGCAGTCGCGATATTTTCCAGTCGATAAGCATCCGGTGTACGTAGATCCTTGTGTTGTTAGCACTTCAATAAACATCAAAATAGAGTAATTTTATAAAAAATAATAAAGTAGTTTATGGGGTCGAAACACAAAATGACCCTCGGTAGCGAACGTGTTAATATGTATATTGTTAGCAATTTTTTATTACTAGCCGCAGTCATATTGTGGACGGAGGTAAACGGGGCGCGAAAATATCTCTTTTACCTGCACGCCTGTAAGGTTACGTTTATATCATAGGTAAATGGGGCGCCAGCCCTTCCCGAGAGGGGTGTGGGTCAGGGCAGGTAAGAATTTCTATAATTGACACTAATAATTTGTATACCACTTAATCAGTTCAGTTTTCATTGTAATTGTGAATAGATGTGCGAAAAGATTTCCTCTCAAGATTTTAATAGTGAGAAAAAGTCCAAAAATAGACCAACATTTTATTTCAATACCTTTACTTTAAAGAAAACATTTGCGCCCCGTTTACCTTTACGATCTTATTGACCCCAAGATCCCTGCGCCCCATTTACCTGTTCAATAAAACTTTAGTGAAGGCCTTGCGCCCCGTTTACCACCGCCGCATATGGTTATGGTGACTCACTTAATTTGTTAAGATATAGGGTTTTGGTTTATGCTGGGTCTCGTATGGAAACATATCGAGACTTGGGTAGTCGATTTCGATGTATTAAGCAGTACGGAATAAATGTTATGTTATTAATAATTTGGGCATTTGATTATTGTATATTTTTAAAGCTTGAATAATAATAATTAAGTCAATAATATACATGTAAGTCTGTAATTCTATGCTTTAAATTATAGCTGATCGTATAATAAACAATAAAAAAACAAAAAGGTTAACACAGTTTCACCTAAACTTAAAGTTTGGATAGAGAAAACAGGTTGAAAAATATATTTTAGTTAAACAATGCAATAGACTTAGCTTAAAAACATGAATTTAATATTTTGGGGACATAAAAACTTCTAAAATTTTCCGAATCAATCTGCCTTACTTTCCCCAACCTATCATTTCAAACCGGACCGGTACGGGCTCGGTGCGGTTATGTGTGGCCTGACCTTTATCCGCAAACATACACGGATTTTCATAAAAGAAATATGATTATTATTAGTTTTTTGACGTGACAACTTCTTATAATTCAATGTTTTATAATAGAAATTTTTCCACGACCGTTAAAAAATGCAGTTTTTTAAATCATTAACATGGAGTACTCCATTCTAATACACTACATAAAGTGTTAAAAAAATAAACTTTTTTAACACTTTGAAGCTTTTGTCACACTTTGAAATAGTGTTTTGTTTTGATGCCTATTACAATAAACTTAAATATTAATTTTACTCTATTATTGTGAATACGGGCTCGGTGCGATCTTGGTACGGTTATGTGTGGCTAGACCTTAAATTTAAGTTTTTTAAAACCAACGAGATTTTGATGTTTTTCAGTAACAAATGAAGGGTACAGGAATAAGAACACAAAAACAACTTTCTGACATATGCCACTTTTAATATTTATTTGTCAATAGTAAGAAAAGGACATCTCAAATTTTATTCGGGGCTCGCATCGACACTATTAGTTTTATTTGGCTGATATTCTGGGCAATAAAAGTATACCAATGTACCATCAGATTGCGCTAATACTCAATATTGATAAAAATGGGCATTTCTTGTTTTATTTCTGTAGCCTTTAAATTTCAATAATGATTATTTACCACAGCTAATTTTGTTTGATCTCATAGCTATACGTAGGGTAAGTTGAAAATTAATTTTGCCAATAGGTTTAAATAGGTGGTTCTACGTTTAAAATTTGACGTATCTTTTAATAATAAAGATAGTAATACGGTAAACAGGGTGTCCAGAAAGGTGATTTCATTAATAATAGGGATGATAGAGTGAGCCAAAATTATGTAAATACGTCATATAAAAAAAGTTCTATCGCGCTTTGTTGGGGATAAATTGACCTTCATAGTTAGAATAAAAAGGCTTATTTCAATTAAATAACTTTTTAACTGTTGCTACAGTGCCAATTTTATTTGGGCTTCTAAATATTCTTATACTAATGCTTCTTTCCATAGGTAAACGGCTCTTCAGTAAGTCGGGATTATACCGGGTGAAACGATTTTTTTTCATTAAATCTATGCATTTTTGACACAGGTGACAAATTTACCATTTTGTATTGACCGTTTGATTCCTTCATTATTTTTGTACAAAAAAAAGTATACTTTAGTTGGACCGTTTTTCCTAAAATTGCATTTTAAATCCAGACATCCCAGCATTTTGTATGTAATAAAAAATACTTTTTTTTATAGTTATTAAAATATGGTAAAATTATTAAAAAAACAGTCTTTATCTTGTATTTTAAAATTTAAAAGATTCACAAACACCATTTTTAATAAGTTTACCACGTTATATTTATTTTCTCAAAAAATGTTTTTTGATTATACATATACAAAATGGTATATCTGAATTTAAAATGCGATTTTATGGAAAACGGTCCAAGATCAAATCGATTCAAATAAAGTATATCTTTTTATACAAAAATACAAACATTAAAAAGTAATTAAACAATCAAAGCAAAATGTTAAATTTGTCAACTGTATAAAAAATGCATACATAAAATCGTCTCGCACTGTATATTCCCGACTTACAAAGCAGCCTCAGAACTTTAAAATGTTACTGTCGCAACATTGCTTAGAATTATGCCACCAAACTGTCAAAGTTGTGTTCAGTAATGTCAAGTAATAGCTAGCAAGTTATTGTGGAGAGATGCATAATTCTACAACTTGTAGAAATTATTAAAACTTGAATTATTAAAATTAAAGTACTAAAATTTATCATCAGAATGCGGGTTGTTTCGAGAAATGGTAATGTAAACTGGCCGCCCAGGTCATGCGATCTCTCACCCTTGGATTATTTTTGGTAAGGCTACCTTAAATCTGAGGTCTATGAGAATACGTCACGAACGATTCGTGACCTTAAGCAAAACATTTCACGCACCATTATAAATTTACCAGGTAATATGATTGAAAAATTAATCAGAAATTGGGTCACAAGAATTCATCCAACTGAACAAAGTATAGAATGATACTTAGACAATAATATTTTTAATAATCATGCTATATTTTTTTATAAAATAAAAAATACCTACATTTTACTTGCTGTTATATAGTTGCCAAAATATCATTGGTACTGTGGTAACAGTCATAAAGTTATAATTAAAATAAGTTTTTTTAAATTCTAACTCAATTGACACTTGATGTCAATATCTCCCTAACGAAGAGCGAAAGAACTTTTTTTTATATGAAATACTAACATAATTTTGGCTCACTCTATCACCCATATCATTTATGACCTCACCTTTTAAGACACCCTGTATATCGATGGCTTAGTGCTAATACCACGTATCATCGAATAAAAAGGTTTATTGTATTTTATGTGTTATTGGCAAAAACAATTTTTGATTCAGGTAATATTGTGGTGGTGGGGGTATTACATCGACCTTAAAATGATGGATTTTTAATGGTCGATTTGTAGCGGGCATTAGTACACCGTTGCTAGCTAAAATGGAGAAAAATAAATAAAAATCTCCATTTAGCTAATTTTAATGATACGTGGTATTAGCTCTAAACCATCAATATGTAAATTTGCATCAACAAACTTTTATCCTCGTAAAAATTTTGCTGTTAAAAAAATTAAAAATGTATGTAAGTTTAAAGCTATCATGCTTTATAATTTCAATTTAAATTGTTATTTTAAAAGTATGCCAATACTAACAATACGACATATCATGATTTATAAAACACAATGATATAAGTATTTACAATTAATAATTATTTTTTAACCAATTAGTTGCTTTGAATATCTTAGGTAATTTATTTAAAACAAAGTTTTAAATCTAAATTTGCCTGCTGTGTTAATACAACAATCCCCTTAGGCAAAAATTTTTAAAGCTTATTATTTATTGGCATGTTTCCAATCGTCTGGAAATAATAGCATTCTATATATTTTATGGGGCCATAATCAAAAGGAACAATATTGCCTGTTTATGGTATATCGAGTCGAAATCTTTCTGAAATTATTGGATAAAAGTTTATGACAAATAGTATTTTTTCATAAATTTAGATAGCACGTTAAATGTATTAAAGCAGAGAATGAAAAACTTGTTTTTCTTTTAGACAACACAAATATTTTAATAAAAGAGTGTTAATAATTAATTGATTTATTAGTGCACTATACCTGGTGATGCATCGCCGGGCGGGACATAGGAAATCCCATGTAATTTTTAATGGGGTCAATTATTGGCTCCCTAATTATTTTAGAGAAAAATTCTATTGAAGTTTATTGAAGAGCATGCAAATCTACGTCCATGGTAAAAACTTTAGATTTTTCGGTTAACCCGTTTGCTAGTTAGATGCTAACATATTTTTAAAAATTGTTACATTATTATCGCCACCTATTTATGAACAACAAAAAATACCAGTTAGCGTGACATAACGTTGTCATTTTGATATTTAGTGCTTTATTATTATCAAAAATCGTAGAGCGAAAAGATTAATACAACTTTAATATTTTCACTGTACGATTTTTTGATAATAATAAAGCACTAAATTTCAAAATGCCAACGTTACGTCACGCTAACTGGTATTTTAATTGTTGTTCATAAATATGAGGCGATAATAATGTAACAATTTTAAAAATATATTAGCATCTTACTAGCAAACAGGTTAACCGAAAATCTAAAGTTTTACCATGGACGTAGATTTGCATGCTGTTCAATAAACTTCAATAGAATTTTTCTTTAAATAATTAGGGGAGCCAATAATTGACCCCGTTAAAAATTACATGGGATTTCCTATGTCCCGCCCGGCAATACATCACCCGGTATATAACAGCTTACATTAGGGTAAGGTTGAACCACTAATCTGGATGGATTACGAATGCGCGAATCAAAAGTTACTCTTCATGGGAGCAAAAATGTCTGTGCGCTTGGTACCAGCACCCGCACTCTGTAAGTCGATAGAAAGAAGAAATAGGTAGGAAAGAAATTTCCTTACTATTCCATGTCTGTACTCTGTATTATTCTTTGTAAATAGTTCGTACATCTTTGGCAGTGGAAAAATAATAGACTACTGGTCCTGAAAACGTTGGGTTCTTGTGGAAAAATGCACCCTTTATAGAAAAATGCATTTGGTATTTCCTAAAATATGTATATATGTTTTTTTTCCTTTATCTTTCATATATTTCATTTATTTGGCATATTCACTCATATTTTAATCAGTCCAAGGGCTCAATTCTGCTAAATTGAACTCATTCGTTCGCTGAACGTATACGTTCCGGGAGCGTATAACCTTCATCTGTTTTTCTTTAACGAACGAATAACCTTCACTTGTTTTTTAAAACAGGCGGTCATAAAACAGAAATCTGTATTACCATCTAGAATTTTTTACTTTATCTTTAATTTTTTAAATTGTCGTTTACTTTTGCAAGTTAAACTTGGGTTTAGTTTTTTGTATTTAAAGTGTTGATTTAAAAATTTTACTTGTCTCTTAAGATACAAGTAGAGTTTAAAACTAAAGGTTAGACTTGTTGCTTTAAAATATACAAAATAGAGTTTTGCAATGTTGTGAATACCATATTTGTTAAACATAAAAAACAAATGATTCTTTAAAAACCCGACTTCCATTAAACAGTTCACTTTATAAATAAAAAATAAATGCTATTGTCACAAGGCTTTCGTATACAACAATATTAACAAGAATATTTAACGTTGTGTATACACGTCGTGCAAGCTTGATTCCTTCCACTGAGTTTTAGTGCGGTGAACACTAGCAGGTAGCGATTAGACAAAAAATATTTAAGTCTCGCCCACTGCTTAAATGTAGTAAATAATAAAATTTACTTTTAAGCAAGGACGTAGCTAGGATCCGCTCACCTGTACTAAAAAATTATCAAGGTGGTTAGATAAGGAATAAAGTTATGAATAAAGTATTATGCAGTGCTACATTAGATACGCCGATATACGCTTTTCTTGAACTTCAGGAAATCATATTATTTTTTATTTATGAACCTAACAGTACAGAGTTTTTCAATAAAAAGTTTCCAACAAAGGTTTTTAGGATTCGGTAGTAGTGTAATTAGCCAGCAAAAACTTGGGTAATCTAAAAAGTAAATGAAAATTAGTTACATATACAGCGTGCCTTCGAAAGTTTTTACCAAATGAGAAACTTTTTATTTATTTACTTTACGAAAAAATGCCTCTTTAAAAAGTCCTACTTGATAAGAAAATACATTTCCACAAAAATAATTGTATAAGTTGGATATACACCGTATATCCTAGCTACGGCACAAAACTTTAAAGGGTGATTTTATGAAGAAAAGTTTCTATAAACATATGTCCGGAATTGCCTGAAATACAGGGCGTTAAAGTTAAAAAAAAGTCGATATTATAAATATATTAAATACCCCTTAATCGATTTTCTAATCGATTTCAAATCAGATTAGAATCAGAGAAACATTTTGGTGTATTTGTTTAATAAAATCAAGCGCTTGTAAAGTTTTACCTAGATTAACTTTATTGGATCCAGTAGCGTCTCCAGTGGGCACAACAGCCAATATTATTGTATTGTATTAGTTTGTATTAGTTTATAAATTTTTTTCTATAAAGCAAATAAAAATACAAATTTTTAGTGTTGTACATTTTTTTTGTATGTGGTTTCGTATTTAAGATATTTATAAAATACCGACTTTTAAAAAAATAATTAACGCCTTGTATTTCAGAAACGAAGCAACTCCGGACATATGGTTATAGAAACTTTTTTCATAAAATGACATAGGAAATCACCCTTTTAGTAAGTTTTCTACCCTAGTTAAAAAATACTCTAAATTTCAATTTGGAAACAAGTTTTTTAGGCCACGCTGTACATCTAACCTACAAATATTTTTGTGAAAATGTATTTTCTTATTAAGCAGGTTTTTTATGAAGAAGGCACTTTTTTTCGAGTTGTTAAATAAAAATTTTCTTATTTGGTAAGAACTTCCGAAAACACACTGTATAATATAAATAAAGTAATTATTACTTTATAGCCAAGTGGCAAGACTGTCTCTAATATGCATAACCTCGAAGGCACGTGTAATGCATCTGTCAAGGATATACCTAGTACAATTCTAAACTATGAAGTTACCCTACTTTAACGTCAAATTTTAAATTATCTACTAGAGAGTAAAAATTCCAATTTAATATAAACGTAAGTTTTACGGTAATTTGGACTAATAAACGGCGTAAAAAATAACTTTGAGATCAGTCAAGTAAGTTTCAATTAAAAAAATCAAGTTCTACTTAAAAATATTTAAATAATTTGCCAGTTAAATACTTACCGGTTGAATTTTAAAAATAGATATCTCCTTTTTTAGAAATATTTCCTATTTAGCAGTTTGAAGCAAGGCAGTATTTACTTTATTTCACATTTAATACAATAAAAGATCCATTTTAATGCACATAATCATCAAAATATTGTCTTTTGACAATTTTTCGAACGTCGTTGTTAACCTAGCATAACACGTCAAATTTAGAAAAGTTAAAATTTAATAAAGATGCCCATGAAAGCTGTGTTGCAAAATGACATTTCGTAAATTCCTACTCAAAATGTAAAATGGATTATTTACTATGTTTTATACAAATAAATACATTTTAAACTTAGAAATTCTTGAAATTTTTAATAATTACACATATAAGGTTTTAAATATACACCATTTAAGTAATGTTATGTGTTGTGGTGTATTATTTAGTGAATAAATATGTCAAATTTACAAATACAAATAATACCCACGTAAAAGAAAAAGAAAATAACAAAAAAACCCGTGATAACCAGGTAACATTTTAATAGTTTAAATAGATTTAGGCTCTTTTTAATTACGCTTTAAAAGTCATAAATCCAAAAGTCGTCATATTATCTGTGAAAAGAAATGGGATGAATTCCACTACATATTGATATATCTGGCAACACTGTTTCATCTTGGTTTCATTTGATCCCGATTGATATGAGCGCCCTCTATTGTTTTCTAATAGAAATGCTGTAATTTAAACCCGTTTTTTCAAAATAGTCCCGTTGTCGTTTACACACCTTCCTCTAGGTAGGGTGATTCAAAAGTAAGCGGCATCCTTTCAGGAGCGTAATCCTTGCATAAAAATAAGGCAAAAAGTTCCTATAAACATATGGCCGAAAATGCATATTAAGGGAGCTACAACCCTTTGAAAGTTACTGAAGAAATTAGGTTTTTATTTAATATCTTTATGATTAAAAAAGGAAGTTTTTGAAACTTTTCAAGGTTATATTTTTTTAGTGGCCAATTTTATGGTGAAACCAATTTTTCGCCTTGACGCTTCTAAGGGGTGGTTTTTAAGGGTGTAGGGAATAAAACCCTCACTAACTTTTCCCCTTTATAAGATTTTAACTTTTTGATAGCTTTTTCTGAAAGTCCAATGATTTTTACCAAAAAAGGTACTCTTGCCTCAAGTCGCTAGGGGCAATAGTTTTCGAGAAAATCGCGCGTAAACACTTCAATGCAGGATTGACCCCTATTTTCATTTGAAAAAAATTTTTTTTTCAATTTTTAAAATAAAGGCTTTGTAGCTTTTAATAAGACGAACAAAAAGTTCTTATAAACATGTGTCTGAAAATGCTTCCTAAGGGAGCTACGCCCCTTTGAATAGGACACCCTAAAGACGATGTTTACTCAATAACTTTTAAACGCTTTACAATTAAATTTTGAAAATTGGTGTACAGCATAAACATTTGATAAAGATTCTAAATTCAATATTTTAAAATTAAATTCATGGGCGTCACATGCGGGAATGGCAAGGGTAAAAACATCCCTTTTCTTTTACTCTTTAGGTTATTGTGATTTTGTTCTAGTGTTTTCTGAAAATTCTAGAGTTTTTTACGTCAAAAAGGTACTCTTAGTGCAATTCGAAAGGGCGTACCATTTACGAGAAAATCCACTTTGAAAACTTTCTGATTTGAGTATGTTGATGAAAATTAATCTGCATTGCCATAGAAAATAAAAACACACTTTTTTACTAACATTTTAATTAACAATTTAGAGCAAATGTTCGAAATTATTACCATTAGCGTCCCGACAAGCTGCTATTCTTTTTATTAGATTGCGGTGCACACGTCGTAGAATTCTTGGGTTGTTTTTAATTGTCTGAAATCCTTCTTCTATCCTTTGCCTGAGAACATCAATATCGGGAATTGGGCGAGAATAAACTAGCTGTTTTAAGTGCCCCCATAAATAAAAATCAAGGGGGTTTAGGTCAGGAGACCGTGGTGGCCATGGCACTGGACCCCCACGACCTATCCAACGGTTTCGGTAGGCATTATTTAAGTGATCCCTAGCGATAAGACTAAAATGTGGGGGAGCACCGTCGTGCATAAACCACATTTGTGCTCGTAATAGAAGTGGGAGATTTTCTAATATTTGTGGTAATTCGTTTTGTAGAAAATTTGTGTAAATTTGTCCATTAAGTCGTTGCGGCATAAATACGGGTCCTATTAAATGTCCATCGATTATTCCCGCCCACACATTTAAACTAAACTGCTGTTGATGTGCTTTCTGTACCGTAGCATGGGGATTCTCATCCGCCCATATGTGGTTGTTGTGAAAATTGAAAATTCCGTTTCTTGTAAAGCCGGCCTCGTCGGTAAATAAAATTTTTTCTCAAAATTTTCATCAGCAACGCGTTTTTCTTCTAGCCAATTACAGAATTGTACACGAGGATGAAAATCTCGCTCTTCCAAAGCCTGAACCCGTTGAATATGATAAGGGTAGAGTAACATCTCGTGCAAAATTCTCCATACAGTTGACTGAGAGGACCCTTCTTGATTTGCGATGATGCGGGTACTTAAAGATGGATCTTCTTCAATACGATCTAGCACTCGTTCTTCTAATGCTAGGGTTCTGGCATTTCTTGGTCGCCCATCAACTTGCTGTTTTTGAAAATTTCCTAAAGTAAAATGTAAGTAGGTATTATGCGACGTTACTCAAAATTTAGAATTTACCTGTTTCCCTTAAATTACGGTCTACTCTTGCGAAAACCGTACGGTGTGGCACTCGTCGATTAGGAAATGCCTCTTCATACAACCGTCTCGCTTCCACACAATTACCAAATGCCCTTCCAAACATAATGTGAATGTCAGCTTGTTCTTGATAAGTAAAATTCATATTAGCTTTTTAAACCTGTTATCCCAAAGTACCAAAATCAAGGCAATGTCCTTATTATTAATAAATAATTTGTAAAACACTCTAGTAACTAATTTCACTTTGACAAAGTAAATCGTACAATGGCATTTAAAAAACAGCCTAGAAATAAAATTAATCGCTAAAAAACAACCGCCAACTTCGTTTTGAATGTGTATCTAGCAATTTTATTAAATTCCATTTCAAAAAAAATATGCACGATAAGGAATATGAAGATTTACTTGAACAATAAAATAAACATACTCAAATCATAAAATTTTCAAAGTCGATTTTCTCGTAAATGGTACGCCCTATCGAATTGCACTAAGAGTACCTTTTTACGTAAAAAACTCTAGAATTTTCAGAAAACACTCTAGAAAACACTAGAACAAAATCACAATAACCTAAAGAGTAAAAGAAAAGGGATGTTTTTACCCTTGCCATTCCCGCATGTGACGCCCATGAATTTAATTTTAAAATATTGAATTTAGAATCTTTATCAAATGTTTATGCTGTACACCAATTTTCAAAATTTAATTGTAAAGCGTTTAAAAGTTATTGAGTAAACATCGTCTTTAGGGTGTCCTATTCAAAGGGGCGTAGCTCCCTTAGGAAGCATTTTCAGACACATGTTTATAAGAACTTTTTTGTTCGTCTTATTAAAAGCTACAAAGCCTTTATTTTAAAAATTGAAAAAAAATTTTTTTTTCAAATGAAAATAGGGGTCAATCCTGCATTGAAGTGTTTACGCGCGATTTTCTCGAAAACTATTGCCCCTAGCGACTTGAGGCAAGAGTACCTTTTTTGGTAAAAATCATTGGACTTTCTATCTTGAAAACATTACACTTAGGTAGGGTAAATTTTGACGCAAAACAGTATCAGGAAAGTAAAGTAAAGACCTTCCAGGGTCAATAGAGTGAAAATCCCTTTGTTTTGACCTTCGATTATTTATTTAAAAAACTGGACTGTATAACACTTTTGTTTCTATATTAATTACAATTACAAACTATTAAAAATGCTTATTGTTCATAATACTTTTGGGAGGCACGCCTAACCGTCATCTCCTCAGCTTGTTTCAATTCGAAGTCCCCTCTGTCGTCTCCACGCATCGGACCGCGCCGCATACGCTTCAGCCGCCTTGATCGTTGGCGCCCTCACGTCACAAAATATGCGCACCATGATGTATTTTATAGACAGGGAGATTTAACAAATTTATTGTTTATAGCCTATATGCACCAACACCCTTTTTCAAAAGAGGTCAAATATTTTGGAGTCATCTTTGACCTGGGGACCAAATCTAAGCAATGTCACTAAGAAAGCAAAAACTACCTTAAGTCGATGCCGAAGACTTTGCGGAAAGAATACAAAAACTTGCTTGTCTAAGTATTACGGGGGCCATGAAATCAACCCCTATTGCATCACTGGAAATGCTGTTAACCTACCGCCACTTCACATATACATACAGGGTGAAGTGAAAGCGGTACAATACCGTCTTAAACAAGGCCAGATTCATACCATAGGACAGGAAAGGGCCATACAATGGAGATTTAAGAAGTCAAATCACTGTGTGCCTTTGGATAACATCGTACCAACCAGCTACTGGCTAAATAAAGGTTTTATTATACCGGACAGAAAAGACTGGGAGGCAGGCTCTCCTTAAAGCCGACCTAATCTGGTATACAGATGGCTCCAAAACAGGCCAAGGAGTTGAAACAGGAATATATGGGGACAAACCAAGGATGTAAATGAACTTGGTTGTCGGACAACACCCTACTCTACTGTGTTCCAGGCTGAAATTGTAGCCATAGAACAATATGCTAGGGTAATCTTCAGTGGATAAAACCATAAAATGGTAATTTATTTGGTCAGCCAGGCAGCCATCAGGGCAATCAGCAAATGCAAAATCAGCTCTAATCTGGTGCAGCACTGCGTAGTTGCCCGGAAGAGGTGAGTGCGTCTAGAAAGCTAACTATTAAATGCAATAAGGGAGCTGATTAATTGGCAAAAAAGGTGCTGGCACGACAATGCTATAACTCGAGCCCTACTGTGGTATTCGGTCATGCCAAGTAAGGTCATTTATTTCGTGGATTATAAGGGAATTCCAAGACTGGTGGATAAGAATACCAGGAAAGCGTCAAGAACAAATATTCATGAAGGCATACTTGCCAGAATTTACGAAAGACCTTATGAATTACAACCGAAAGAGGGTAAGAATTATAGTGGGTCAAATCTTTTGACATCCCACGAAGGCATATGCCTATTGCGGACTAAATAAGCACCAAAAAACTATGGGCATGGCAAAGGAAAACCTGTGCAGGTTCTACCAGGAGGAAGAAGAAACTGCAAAACACATATATAGTGCTTTGTCGTCTGCGGTTTGCAACGCTGGGTGAGAAAAACCTAAGACGGCAAGATTTACCAAGAAGCCAGTTTCAAGCTTGTGGATTTTAATTAAAATGACCGGCTTGGATAGCGTGCTCTAACATATGGACGGATGACAAAATAAACCTGAGCAGGTTGCAGTAATAGAGGATATACAACCCACTTCCAGGTCAATCCGGGTGGCCTTAGTAATGCCTAAAGGTATGCAGAGGAAATTTTTGTATGAAATAATACGTTTAATCTGAAATATCTCAAGAAAGGTTGATTGTAACGCTATTTAATAAATTTACCCTTAAATTCCTTTATACTGAATTTTACGTTAAAAATACCATTAAATACAAATAAGTAATATTTAAATTTACTTTTTTTTAAACAGTGTCAGCGGATAGTAAGTCCTAATTACAACTGAATTTTCTTTTATTTTTATTATTTAAGTTCTTTATAAAACTTTTGGTTTATCTGAAATAATAAAAGCAATAATAATTGTTAGAAAAGAAAACAACTCACAACTACCATTTCTTGACATTTTATTAAAAAAGGTTAAAAATAGTTGAAACAAGATCTTAGAAAACCTACACATAAATAGATACTTAAATTTTAACTCAAATCACCCAATAATGGATTTAAAGGTTGTAAAGTCTATTTGATAGAATTAAAGTCATTTTGTTCTAATCTAAATCAAATATTGAAAAGATTGTTAAAAAATATTTTAATTCAAAATAATTATCCTCTTGATTTTATAAATAATTGTTTCCTTGAATTTGAAACTCAGTTATAAGACAGAAAATCGAGAATAGACATATATTACAAATTTATTTTTACCATACATTCCCAGACTATCAAATAAAATTCAACAGAATATAGGGCATAAATTTAATATTCGCACAATCTTTAAAAACACAAACACAATCAGATCTCAATTAAAAACAAAATACCATACAACTTAAATGAAAATACAAAAAATGTTTATAAAATACCTTGCGAATGCAATAAGTTTTATATAGGTGAAACTTGTAGACCATTAGCCAAACGCATAAAGAACACAGATCATACATTAAAAACACAGAATTTCTTTAAATCAAAAATCTGCCAACACGCGTTTGATAACAATCGTAGAATAAACTGGGATGCTTCGAGCATTTTAGCAAAGAAACTTGTTATAAACGCAAAATCAAAGAAAGTGCGTATATATTATTAAATAAAGATAATTGTACATATCAATTTCAGTTATATTTAAATAACACTTAGTTGCCTTTACTTGATAAACTGAAGTATCTTCAGGAAGACTAAAAATTAACTAACTATTCACCTTTTTAAAAATAAACAATCAATACACCAGCAACCAGTTATCTGCATGTCCTGTATTTCATAGTTTCAAATAGTGTTTTAGCAGAACACAATATAAAAGTTTTCAGAATATCCGAGAAAAAACATAAAAAATTTGAATTTTAAAGTCTGAATAATAGTAAGTTTTCATTTTATTATTTTATTTTCTTTGTATCTTGCAACAAGCATTAGCAGATTTGCCACCGAAACGTCGATTTTTATTATCTTTTTATTTTCTTATTTTAAGTACATTGTTGGTTTTTTGGTATTTTTAGTTAATTTTGGCGTGTACCAAAGTACCATCCAATAATTGTCCTATTATAAAGTGATTTAAAATCCCAAAAATATTTAGCAGAATAAAAATACACGTATCACACAATATGTTTTTTAAAGTTAAAAGGAATCCGTTTTTGAAATACAAAAACATAGACAATTTTATTACTTTTTTATACCATTACTTATGTAACTAGAATTTCCGGATATATTTATTTTCCAATATATTGTTTTTGCAATTTTGAATCTTCTTGTAATCCATATAGCGATTCGTATAAATGCTTTATTTCAGATAAAGCAAACGTTTTTATATATATATATATATTTTTTATAATTAAACTAGAAAAAACAGGTATATTTCTTTTAATGTAGGCAAATATAAATATTGTAATTTATGATTTCAAAGTTATGTTAAATGTCTTTTTAGATTCCACCATAAATTTAAGCCCCCGCTATTATAAATCATTTAAAACAAAAAGAAACTGCAAACAATATTTTTATAAATTTATGGTGTTAAAATATTTGGACTTTAATTTGTATTATGTTTTTATTTATTTTAAAATTGTTTGGAGTTTTTAAATATCTTGCATATTTATTTATGATTTAAAGAAGTGAAGCTCTACGAATAAATTGATGTTTAAAACTGGAACCAAATTTATAGAGGAAGAGTCCGTGAGCGGCAGACCTTCGTTATTTTGTAAAAGCTGAAAGTTTGTCAGTGCGTGCTCCCAACATAGACAAAAGCAATGGGAGACTATAAAGTTTAACTCATAGTGGCTATGGCAGGTACCAGGTACTACATTATTTCTGCTTTGTGGTTGCTTTACTGCCCTAAATACCTTAAATCTGGCTGAACGGGTATAGGTTAAAATTTTACAGACGCATTTAAGTATTATGGACTAATTAACACGGTTCGTGATAAAGTGATCCAGAACGCAGTTTCTATTATCATTCCAGTCATGCTATTTCCACTGATGCAGTTATAAAGATTTACTGCCTGGATAGAGCGGTATTACTAGGGATATATATGCCTGGTTGGTTATAACCGTGCGGGCGCTTTAATAATGATTTTAATTAAAAACAAATAGCATTAAAGCAAACTTTTAATATTCATTATCTTTAGAAGTGATACAAATAATTTTGTATTTATCAGGTTAGCTTTAAAAATATAGTCAAATTAAATATTGTGTGTTAAGGCCGTCGCTGTCATTAAATATACATTATTTTATTATTCAAAACCTATTACCAATTAAAATTAAGCGACTTGGCATTTGCAGTTTAGGGTCTTTTTTATTGATATTTTGCTTGCTGTTGTTACAGTTAGTATAATATTTTTCAAATATATTGTAGGATTTATTGGATGAACCCAATGAAAAATAACGAAATAGTTAGTATACAACTTCGATTAGGTGGTTATCATTACGAATTTTGTTAAAAATTCTACAACGAAGAAAAATGTATAGTAATAATATGTAAGTCGATTTCGTTGTGTCAGCAGTTCTGATTCCAATACCATGAACCTAAGTTTCATACTTTATATATAATTACTGGGAACACTGTTAACTGCCCTTTGTTTCTTTAGGTTGTTAGATAATGATGCCTAATATTTTTTAGAAAATTACCGTCTTGGTTCTATCCAAAACACAAACCAAAAATCGGGTAATTTATATACAGCGTGTCCAAGATAAGGAGGGCCAGTATGGGCATCTTGGAAATGAAAAGAGATTCAAAGTCGGTTAACGGAACAAAGTTGAGGTTTTATGTCAGTCTTTTGCGCACGTGTGTATTAAACTAAAAATATCATAAAATATATCAAAATTTATTGAGTTTCTAATCATTTATTATACAGGGCGGATTTTCGATATACAATACGCAGGTAAGTACACGGATCTTAGAAACTGCTGCACAGCACACTTAATTTTTAGAAAATAAATGCCCCAATGTTTCTTGTATGGTCTAGAATTATGCAGTTTAGCGGACTTTCTTTTTCTGGATAACTAAGCTTGCTATATACGT
Source organism: Listronotus bonariensis (assembly GCA_014170235.1). NCBI lineage: Eukaryota > Metazoa > Arthropoda > Insecta > Coleoptera > Curculionidae > Listronotus > Listronotus bonariensis. The sequence goes on from JACEGR010009603.1 coordinate 16,354, forward strand.
AAAAATATGAAAAAACTACAAAGTTGTGTTTTTAGATGTTTCATCAAAAAATTAAACAAAAGTTGCAAAAAGTCAGTGGCGTACATTTTTTGTCAATAATGCTAGCTATGATGCGTCCCACGCACCCACAGTTCTTACTAATTAAAATTAGTTTAGAAATAAATTAACTTTCTATTTTAACAAATACCGCAACCAAATTTTATTAAAATCGGATAAGGCATATTTAAGATATTATTAAAAACTCGATTTTCTTTTTACAGTTTAACACCCTGTATCTTAGAAACAACGCATCTTCGGACCTATGTTTATATGAACTTTTTCATAAAACTGACTCAAGAATTTGCCCTTAAATTATCTTACTGCAATTAGGAAATACCCTGTATAAGAATCTGCAGTTCCGACTGGTTATGACTTCTTATTATTTTTTTTTGTTGTGTTGTCATAGTTGATTTAAGTTTCACCATGGCATAAGAGTATGTTTAACTCTTATTTTAAGTGATCTTTTTGTGTAATGCACTTAGGAGTTGTCACATAGTCAAAAAAGTATATTTTTATCATCCTTATCAAAGTTCAAGTTTACAAAGTTATTTTTCAGTTATATATATTTACTTTTATAATTATTGCTTTACACAATATGTATGCTTTATTATTGAAAACTTTTAATTTTTTAAATTAAGCATAAGATTCCGTAGAGAGACTGATTTGTTAGATTAAGAATAGTCGTAAAAGTTTACCGCTTCATCAATTAGAACTAAAATTGGGTAGTGGTTTTATCTGACAATTTTTACATCTTTTCGCGCCTTAGGTCGTAAAGAGAGAATCCCCAAAATCTTTTTATGTAATCATTACATCCGTAAGGATAAATAGATGGTAGATTGTTTAATTTGACATTTTAGTTGTCATTTAGTTTACTGTTTACTTATATTCTTAACCTATTAGGTTTCAACAGTACTCCACAAAATTGTAATTCTTTAAGTACAAGGTCCGAATAAAAGGCGACCTTCACCCATCTTTTTACCGGATAAAAACTGTTTTATGTTATAGTATTTAAACAAAGGTATAGCCGTAGGGTTGCCTAAAAAATTACGTTAAGGCCATATTTAATTTCAACAAATAACGTTAAAATTTTTGCCACCCCTCGTATAATGGCAACCCCTATATTTTTTAATAAGTACGTATGCTAGTTATTAAAATATATATTTTTAAATAATAGGAAGTTAAGGAAAAATAAATTTATAATTGGACTTCAGGTAGTATTTACACTTACTATACAAAAACTGTAAATAATTTTTATAATTAACGAGTTGTACTAATTACTTTTGGATCATCAGGATCTTGGATGTTAAAAGCATTTGTAATGAGATTTATCACATTGTTTTTTCTTGCTCTATTGCCGAAAACCATGGTTTAAATCAGTTACTGTAGGTAATTTTTGAAGAGTGAAACCGATCTATTTCTAGAATTGTTGCAAATAATTGCAATTCTAAGTATGATAGCCATTAAATTTGCTACAAAATAGCAAAAAAATTGCAAATATACTTTTTATACTTTTTTCTTATAGCAAATTTTCCAAAACAATGAATAGAAATCTACACCATTTTTTTTTAATAAGAACGAATTGATGGGCATTAAATAATTAGATCCTTAATATGTAATTATTAAAAAATTTACCTGAATTTGTCGCCCTAATCATATAGGACTCATAAAAACACTTTTTGTGAAAATTTTTGCAATCCAGGCAAAATCGTAACTGATATAAGTGTTAATATACCATTTGCAATTTCTCTATACTTTAAGGCTATAAATAGTCAATATAGTATCATTTTTACTAAAAATAACAGCCATGCTAAAAAAACAAAAAATAGGTTTTTGTCCACAGATCGCTGCACTGTGCGCAGCCTCTGCAGTTAACTGTAATGGCAAAATTTCCGACCGCGATTTGCCCAACAGAGCTGATGAACAAAAAATCATAATCATTTGCTGGTCAAAAAAATTTTTGGTGGTATTTCTTTTAAAACTTTTACAAATTGTACAATAAATTTTAATAGTCATGAGTAATTCCAATATTTTCCTATATTTAATAGTTGAAACGTTTTTCTCTATGAAACCATATGTCACATTTGTTATAAAATTTTAAAATAGATGTTTTAAAAACTCCTTTTGCAGGTAAAGTACAATCGGAAAAAATTAGGCTTTTTTCATTTTTTCCTAATTTTTCTTGGCAACCACACAAACATAAAAGCGAAAAAAACGTCCTGTATAAAGTTTAATACTTTTTATCTATTATCTTTTGAGCGTAAAAAAAGAAACAAATGGATATTAAAAAGTCAAGAAAAATGAATAGATTTTTTTTTAAATGGGACACCCTGTATATTATGTCACCAATTAAATGGTCTTTTAACAAACTTTACAAAAATACCAACTTCTATATATCTATCTTTAATAGTTTCGAAAATATGGCATTATTTACATCTACAGTCTCACTTTAGTGCTGTAGGTAGGTATATTGAAAATTTTATTTACTATTTTTCAGATTTAAGGGGTCATATTTTAAAAACTATTAAAGATAGATATATCAAATTTGGTATTTTTGTAAAGCTTTTAAAAGACATTTTTAATGGTTGCAAAATATATAGGTTGTTCTATTTTAAAAAAGTTTACCACTTTTCTTTCCGTGAGTTTTTGATGTTCATTTGTTTCTTTTTATGCTTAAAAGATTACAGATGAAAAAGTATAAAATTTTATACAGAAAGTTTTTTTTTCTATTTTTTTTAGTTACAGGTAAAAGTGATGGCAAAATATAATTGTAAGCACTGTACTATTTTTTTACAACTAAATTAATAAGGAAACAGTATTTTATGGTTTAAAATAGTGTATTTTTGTTTTACGAGTCAAAACTATTGTTTTACAGCAGATTTTCTTAATGATAATCAACATTTTGTACAAAAGTTTCTTTCCTTAAAACTGTTTTAAAACTGAAAGCCCATCCTCAAAAGCTGTTTAATGCGGAGGATCTAATTAGAGTATAAGAGGACGAAGTTTAAGAAGATTTAATTAAAACCAATATAAGCTCGACTAATTTTATAATAACGGTTGAGCTGGCATTAGTTTTAAGCAAGTCTTTATTTTATCTGTCACTAAAAAGACATAAAATTTCTGTAATTATTGCTCGTTAAATTCAGTAATTAGGAATTTTAGATTAAAAAAAAGATCCATTGATACTTAATTCCTACGTTATAGCGATGGTAGGTATTACAATTACAGTAAGAATAATAAAATAATTTGCCCCCTAATTTTTTAAATGGAATAAGTTCGAGTAAATTTAAGATACAAGGCTATTACTTACCCTACTTTTTAGCATACAAGCAACTTTTTTCAAATGAAAATGCGGGTCACGTAGCACCTCGTTTTAAAAGCCCTCTATTTAACGCCACTTTATTTTTGCAAATCGGCTCAACCGTTCCAGACTTAAAACCGTTTTAAATTTGGCTAATTACTGTATAAACAAATTGGAGCTAAACTTCAATCGCTTGTAACTCTAAAACTGTTAGAACGAAAGAACCGATTTTTAAAAATAAAACTGGTGTAAGTAGAGGATCAAGCTCTTTAAAACCTGATCCAGCATACATTACCCAGCGTTAAAACGTTGCTAGTGCCCTCTCTGCACTAGGCCACGAGACCAAAATTATTTTTATGCCAAGTAGTTTAAGTTGCATCTTTTTACCAAAATTTTACCAGATTTCGATATTTTGTCCCATTTAAAAGATAAAGGGGAGGGGAATTTTTTTATTATCCTACCGCATAATATTTCACCCCTACTTTAAGTGAGGTTTTTTTGAAAAAATATTTTAATGGTAATAAGTTAATTTACCCGCATATTGTAAGCTTATTTCTATTTCAGTATTTAAAATTTTCTATAATTTCATATACAGAGTGTTAATTATGTCCATTAAATTTAACATACTATCCTTTAATTTTACGCCAAAAACATAGGAACATGGGTCCGTAAATTCTTTTGAAACACGTTATTTAGTATTGGTTGTCCTTATTACATAATCCTTAAAAAATAATAAAACATACTTTAAAAAATAGGTGACACAAAAACTATATAACATATTCTTTCGCTTAAGTCAGTGACAAACATTTTTTTGTCAATAAAAGTTGCGCATTAATACTTCTATAAATAACTTTTCTAAATGACAATAAACCGAGAATTGACTCTAAACATTATTTTTCAGCCTTTTATGTATCTAATTTTTTAAGTTTGGTCTATTATTTATTAAGCATTAACGTGACATGTGTCAAAATGTTTTTGTTTCAAACTTCTTTTTGTCTTTCTTTCTAAAATAACCTGTCACAATTTTGTCCTTCTTTAATGTAAACCTATATTTTTTAACATCGTTTTGTGCAAGACAAAAAAATATTATCGAAAGTAGCCGTTTAAGAAGTAGTATAGGTGTATGTTATATATTTAATTGCAGCTACTTTTTAAGGTGTTCAATAGCAAGCCCTGGATAGTAAATTAGTTCTATTTTGACAAAATAAATCCTAATAAAAGATTAAAATATATATATATATATATATATATATATATATATATATATATATATATATATATATATATATATATATATATATATATATATATATACAGGGTGTTATGGAAATACTTTAATATATTGAAATGGGTGACTCCTGGGACAGTGTAGAGACACACTGAGTACTTTTTTGTTTAATTCAAACTTTTTTACAATTTGTAAAAATACCTTCTTTTCACCTATCTGCTACGTCCCTGCTTACGTAAATACTATAAACACCAAGCCCGTTCGTTAGTCACAGACAGTAGGCGACTTTGTTTGCGATGTTGCCAAACGTCCTATTTTATACCCAATAAACGATATAAATACATAATAGAATAAAAAGGTAAAATGTTATTATATTCTATTTTTTTATAAATTTACTTTAAAAAATTATTAAAAACCTTATATCAAAATAAATTGTAACAAAAAAAGTACTCAGTGTGTCTCTACACTGTCCCAGGAGTCACCCATTTCAATATATTAAAGTATTTCCATAACACCCTGTATATATATATATATATATATATATATATATATATATATATATATATATATATATATATATATATATATATATATATATATATATATTTTAATCTTTTATTAGGATTTATTTTGTCAAAATAGAACTAATTTACTATCCAGGGCTTGCTATTGAACACCTTAAAAAGTAGCTGCAATTAAATATATAACATACACCTATACTACTTCTTAAACGGCTACTTTCGATAATATTTTTTTGTCTTGCACAAAACGATGTTAAAAAATATAGGTTTACATTAAAGAAGGACAAAATTGTGACAGGTTATTTTAGAAAGAAAGACAAAAAGAAGTTTGAAACAAAAACATTTTGACACATGTCACGTTAATGCTTAATAAATAATAGACCAAACTTAAAAAATTAGATACATAAAAGGCTGAAAAATAATGTTTAGAGTCAATTCTCGGTTTATTGTCATTTAGAAAAGTTATTTATAGAAGTATTAATGCGCAACTTTTATTGACAAAAAAATGTTTGTCACTGACTTAAGCGAAAGAATATGTTATATAGTTTTTGTGTCACCTATTTTTTAAAGTATGTTTTATTATTTTTTAAGGATTATGTAATAAGGACAACCAATACTAAATAACGTGTTTCAAAAGAATTTACGGACCCATGTTCCTATGTTTTTGGCGTAAAATTAAAGGATAGTATGTTAAATTTAATGGACATAATTAACACTCTGTATATGAAATTATAGAAAATTTTAAATACTGAAATAGAAATAAGCTTACAATATGCGGGTAAATTAACTTATTACCATTAAAATATTTTTTTCAAAAAAACCTCACTTAAAGTAGGGGTGAAATATTATGCGGTAGGATAATAAAAAAATTCCCCTCCCCTTTATCTTTTAAATGGGACAAAATATCGAAATCTGGTAAAATTTTGGTAAAAAGATGCAACTTAAACTACTTGGCATAAAAATAATTTTGGTCTCGTGGCCTAGTGCAGAGAGGGCACTAGCAACGTTTTAACGCTGGGTAATGTATGCTGGATCAGGTTTTAAAGAGCTTGATCCTCTACTTACACCAGTTTTATTTTTAAAAATCGGTTCTTTCGTTCTAACAGTTTTAGAGTTACAAGCGATTGAAGTTTAGCTCCAATTTGTTTATACAGTAATTAGCCAAATTTAAAACGGTTTTAAGTCTGGAACGGTTGAGCCGATTTGCAAAAATAAAGTGGCGTTAAATAGAGGGCTTTTAAAACGAGGTGCTACGTGACCCGCATTTTCATTTGAAAAAAGTTGCTTGTATGCTAAAAAGTAGGGTAAGTAATAGCCTTGTATCTTAAATTTACTCGAACTTATTCCATTTAAAAAATTAGGGGGCAAATTATTTTATTATTCTTACTGTAATTGTAATACCTACCATCGCTATAACGTAGGAATTAAGTATCAATGGATCTTTTTTTTAATCTAAAATTCCTAATTACTGAATTTAACGAGCAATAATTACAGAAATTTTATGTCTTTTTAGTGACAGATAAAATAAAGACTTGCTTAAAACTAATGCCAGCTCAACCGTTATTATAAAATTAGTCGAGCTTATATTGGTTTTAATTAAATCTTCTTAAACTTCGTCCTCTTATACTCTAATTAGATCCTCCGCATTAAACAGCTTTTGAGGATGGGCTTTCAGTTTTAAAACAGTTTTAAGGAAAGAAACTTTTGTACAAAATGTTGATTATCATTAAGAAAATCTGCTGTAAAACAATAGTTTTGACTCGTAAAACAAAAATACACTATTTTAAACCATAAAATACTGTTTCCTTATTAATTTAGTTGTAAAAAAATAGTACAGTGCTTACAATTATATTTTGCCATCACTTTTACCTGTAACTAAAAAAAATAGAAAAAAAACTTTCTGTATAAAATTTTATACTTTTTCATCTGTAATCTTTTAAGCATAAAAAGAAACAAATGAACATCAAAAACTCACGGAAAGAAAAGTGGTAAACTTTTTTAAAATAGAACAACCTATATATTTTGCAACCATTAAAAATGTCTTTTAAAAGCTTTACAAAATACCAAATTTGATATATCTATCTTTAATAGTTTTTAAAATATGACCCCTTAAATCTGAAAAATAGTAAATAAAATTTTCAATATACCTACCTACAGCACTAAAGTGAGACTGTAGATGTAAATAATGCCATATTTTCGAAACTATTAAAGATAGATATATAGAAGTTGGTATTTTTGTAAAGTTTGTTAAAAGACCATTTAATTGGTGACATAATATACAGGGTGTCCCATTTAAAAAAAAAATCTATTCATTTTTCTTGACTTTTTAATATCCATTTGTTTCTTTTTTACGCTCAAAAGATAATAGATAAAAAGTATTAAACTTTATACAGGACGTTTTTTTTCGCTTTTATGTTTGTGTGGTTGCCAAGAAAAATTAGGAAAAAATGAAAAAAGCCTAATTTTTTCCGATTGTACTTTACCTGCAAAAGGAGTTTTTAAAACATCTATTTTAAAATTTTATAACAAATGTGACATATGGTTTCATAGAGAAAAACGTTTCAACTATTAAATATAGGAAAATATTGGAATTACTCATGACTATTAAAATTTATTGTACAATTTGTAAAAGTTTTAAAAGAAATACCACCAAAAATTTTTTTGACCAGCAAATGATTATGATTTTTTGTTCATCAGCTCTGTTGGGCAAATCGCGGTCGGAAATTTTGCCATTACAGTTAACTGCAGAGGCTGCGCACAGTGCAGCGATCTGTGGACAAAAACCTATTTTTTGTTTTTTTAGCATGGCTGTTATTTTTAGTAAAAATGATACTATATTGACTATTTATAGCCTTAAAGTATAGAGAAATTGCAAATGGTATATTAACACTTATATCAGTTACGATTTTGCCTGGATTGCAAAAATTTTCACAAAAAAGTGTTTTTATGAGTCCTATATGATTAGGGCGACAAATTCAGGTAAATTTTTTAATAATTACATATTAAGGATCTAATTATTTAATGCCCATCAATTCGTTCTTATTAAAAAAAAATGGTGTAGATTTCTATTCATTGTTTTGGAAAATTTGCTATAAGAAAAAAGTATAAAAAAGTATATTTGCAATTTTTTTGCTATTTTGTAGCAAATTTAATGGCTATCATACTTAGAATTGCAATTATTTGCAACAATTCTAGAAATAGATCGGTTTCACTCTTCAAAAATTACCTACAGTAACTGATTTAAACCATGGTTTTCGGCAATAGAGCAAGAAAAAACAATGTGATAAATCTCATTACAAATGCTTTTAACATCCAAGATCCTGATGATCCAAAAGTAATTAGTACAACTCGTTAATTATAAAAATTATTTACAGTTTTTGTATAGTAAGTGTAAATACTACCTGAAGTCCAATTATAAATTTATTTTTCCTTAACTTCCTATTATTTAAAAATATATATTTTAATAACTAGCATACGTACTTATTAAAAAATATAGGGGTTGCCATTATACGAGGGGTGGCAAAAATTTTAACGTTATTTGTTGAAATTAAATATGGCCTTAACGTAATTTTTTAGGCAACCCTACGGCTATACCTTTGTTTAAATACTATAACATAAAACAGTTTTTATCCGGTAAAAAGATGGGTGAAGGTCGCCTTTTATTCGGACCTTGTACTTAAAGAATTACAATTTTGTGGAGTACTGTTGAAACCTAAT
>JACEGR010009604.1:0-25146 GCA_014170235.1 Listronotus bonariensis
TAATATTTTCTAATATATCTAGTTTTCGCCCTTTTTGTTCTACATGTAATATTTTTAGGGTATTGATTTCTGGAAATTTGTGTCCGGTTTCCAGAAAATGGTTTGCGAAATTTGATGTTGTTTTCCCTAACCTATAACATGAGTTGTGTTCTTTAAACCTAGTTTCGAAATTTCTTCCCGTTTGTCCAATGTAACAGCTATTACACTCTTCACAAGTAAGCTTATAAACTCCTGATTTTTTAAATTTATTTTGTTTATCTTTCACATTAAATATCATGTTTGATAATCGATTTGATGGTTTATGTGCTATTTTCTGGTTTTGTTTAGACAGGGTGTTCGAAATTTTTTGTGATATTTGGCCAAAATAAGTTAGGGTTTTAAATGGTTGGTTTTGTTTTTCAGGTATTTTTGGGTAAATTTGGTTGAGGGTGAGTTGTTTACGTTTCTTATTAATTATAGAGTTTATTAAGGGTGGTGGATAACCATTGTTTTGAGCGATGTTTTTATAGTATTTAATTCTTTTTCTAAATTTTCTTTGGAAAGTGGAATGGAAAATGCGCGATGTATCATTGATCTGTATGCTGACATTTTGTGGGTAATTGGATGTAAAGAATCATTAGGTATTGTAATATCAGTAAAAGTTGGTTTTCTATAGATATCAAAATTTATGGTTCCGTAGTTAGTTTTTGTTATTTTAAGATCTAAAAAGTTAATGGAGTTTTGTTGTTCTATTTCCAAAGTAAATTTAATCTTAGGGTGTATGGAGTTAATGTAATTAAGAATATTTTTTAGCTCTATCTCATTTCCTGAAAAGCCGACAAGTATGTCATCCACATATCGGTACCAAAATATAACATTATCTGAATGTTTGGAGTTTATAAATGATTCTTCTAGTTTTGACATAAATATCTCCGCCATTAAAGGGCTTAAAGGGGAACCCATAGCTAGTCCGTCTGTTTGTTTATAAAAGTTTCCATTATATGTAAAATAATTTTTGTCCATACATAATTTCAAAAGTTTTAAAATGTCCTCTTTAAGAGATGGGTTCATGTTTTTATTGTTTAGTTTTTCTGTTATAATTTTGATACAATCGTCTTTTGGTATATTTGAGAACATGTTAGTAACATCAAAGGATGCTAAAATTGCGTTTTCTGGTAGACTGAGAGAAACACCACCGACCTTTTTTCTGATAGGGAAAACTATTTTCTAATTAACAAAAACCCATCCCCACCAATTTTATACGGCTTAGTAAAATCCATAAAGAAAATGCTCCTATAAGGCCAGTAGTGTCATACTCAAATACACCATTAAGGGAAATATCAGTAAAATTAAACCGTATTTTAAAAGATGTCTTAAACTTTAAACCCAAATTTTCAGTTCAAAATTCAATAGACCTGACAAAAAAGCTAAAAAATCTCAGTCTACCAGAAAACGCAATTTTAGCATCCTTTGATGTTACTAACATGTTCTCAAATATACCAAAAGACGATTGTATCAAAATTATAACAGAAAAACTAAACAATAAAAACATGAACCCATCTCTTAAAGAGGACATTTTAAAACTTTTGAAATTATGTATGGACAAAAATTATTTTACATATAATGGAAACTTTTATAAACAAACAGACGGACTAGCTATGGGTTCCCCTTTAAGCCCTTTAATGGCGGAGATATTTATGTCAAAACTAGAAGAATCATTTATAAACTCCAAACATTCAGATAATGTTATATTTTGGTACCGATATGTGGATGACATACTTGTCGGCTTTTCAGGAAATGAGATAGAGCTAAAAAATATTCTTAATTATATTAACTCTATACACCCTAAGATTAAATTTACTTTGGAAATAGAACAACAAAACTCCATTAACTTTTTAGATCTTAAAATAACAAAAACTAACTACGGAACCATAAATTTTGATATCTATAGAAAACCAACTTTTACTGATATTACAATACCTAATGATTCTTTACATCCAATTACCCACAAAATGTCAGCATACAGATCAATGATACATCGCGCATTTTCCATTCCACTTTCCAAAGAAAATTTAGAAAAAGAATTAAACACTATAAAAACATCGCTCAAAACAATGGTTATCCACCACCCTTAATAAACTCTATAATTAATAAGAAACGTAAACAACTCACCCTCAACCAAATTTACCCAAAAATACCTGAAAAACAAAACCAACCATTTAAAACCCTAACTTATTTTGGCCAAATATCACAAAAAATTTCGAACACCCTGTCTAAACAAAACCAGAAAATAGCACATAAACCATCAAATCGATTATCAAACATGATATTTAATGTGAAAGATAAACAAAATAAATTTAAAAAATCAGGAGTTTATAAGCTTACTTGTGAAGAGTGTAATAGCTGTTACATTGGACAAACGGGAAGAAATTTCGAAACTAGGTTTAAAGAACATAACTCATGTTATAGGTTAGGGAAAACAACATCAAATTTCGCAAACCATTTTCTGGAAACCGGACACAAATTTCCAGAAATCAATACCCTAAAAATATTACATGTAGAACAAAAAGGGCGAAAACTAGATATATTAGAAAATATTGAAATCTATAAACATAAAAAACAGAATGTACATCTGCTTAACACACAGATTGACCTAGGAAATCTACCCCTTGTAAAACTTTTATAAAATATAGCAATAAAATCTTTAAATTTTACAACTGTACCATATTGATTTTAAAACTGTTTTAAAAAATATGTTTTTTATTAGGTATTACTGTTTATATATAAGTAACATAATTTTAGTTTGTCAGTACGTTTGAAAATGTAGTTGTACTACGAAACAGCTGTCACGGCTAAATATTCAATTAAAGTGACTATGAACAAAGATATATATTTTTGTTTTTATTTTATTAATTTACATTAGTTTAAACATAGTTGTAAGCTGATTTGCTTGCTTTATTCATTTGTTTTAATCAAGAAATATCTGATAATATACAGGGTACGATAAAAAGTGAATGTTTTTTAAAGAAGCACCTTGTATTTTATATTACCAAAAAATATTTTTAAAAGACGTTTTTTTATCTTTGGACAAACCACGAAGGCTAAAAGCCTAAATACTAACGTACCGTGGTTGTTTTAAGCGAGGTAAGAGGGAGTTTGTTAACACGAGACTTAAAAACTTGAAGATTTGGGGGGAAGGAAAGACCTCCGCAGGCAGCAGGTTCCACAATCTAGAAACTCTAGGGATAAAAGAACGAACAAATTGAGAAGTTCAGGGCCTGTCCAGTTGGACCGTATATGGATGCATATGCGCGGAACCACGAGTTTCTCTGTTGGGAACCGTAAGTGGCGGAACTATACTGGACAATTCTTCAGAGCAGAAGCCATGGAAGAACCTATAAAAAGCCCCCCACAGCCCGACGATGGGCAAGAGAACGAAGCCTTTCTGTAAGTGAAGGATCATTAATAAGACGAATAGCTCTTCTTTGAATAGTATCAAGAATGCTTAGGGTTGTGGGGGACGCCATGCTCCAGATATGAGAACAATATTCCAAGGGAGGTCGGATTTGGGACACATATAAAGTGTATGAATTAGAAGCGGAAAAATAGCTTTTTTGAAGCTGCCCTGGCTATAGATACAATGTGTTTATACCAGTTAAGGTTACTTTCAAATGTGACGCCCACGAGATTGAAGGTGTCTTTGCTCTGTAAAACTTGGCCGCTCATAAGTAGAGGATGAGTATTTGATGACTCTTTTCGCGACAAGGAACGTGACTGTGGTTTGGATGCATTAAAATGGACCCAATCCAATATCAAATTAAGATCCTGCGAAAGAGATATCTGCATCGCTCTGCGTTCATTTTCCAAGTCTTAGTGATGGGTTTAGGAACCTGAAAACTGGAGTGAAGGGTACTATCGTCGGCGACATTATCAATGGAATTAGTTGTGGACGAGAGAAGGTCGTTGATGTGAAGAAGAAACAATGTTGGTGTCATAACTGAGCCCAGAGGGACTCCAGCATTTACTTGGTGAAAGCTTGAAGAATGGACGTCCACAATAACTGATATACGTCGATCAAATAGATAACTAGAGAGCCAAGTACAGAGTTTAGTTAAAAGTCCATAGGAAGTTTATTAAGAAGTGCGGCATGCCAGACCTGGTCAAAAGCTTTGGATATATCAAGAGCAACGATCTGGGACTCACCTAGAAACTCAAGAGACTTATTCCAACAGTGTAATACGAAGGAAAAAAGATCTGCTGTAGATCTTTTGTGGCGAAATCCATACTGCCTGTCATGCAAAATTTTGTGTTTTTCTAAGTACTTAAGAATTTGTGAATTAATTAATTTTTCCATTTCTTTACAAAGAACTGACAGAAATAGTAGATACATATTACTTTCCTAATTTCGTAAATATGGCCATCAAATATCTATTTGGGTAATTTTTAAAGTACTGCTATTTTGTAATAGAGTAAAGATATTGACTTTATATACTAGGGTTATAAAGTACTCGTCAGGAACTTTAAAATAATTTATTACTTAAACCCACTTCTTATTTAAGAGTTTCGGGGTGGTGGCCCCGGTGGTTAATTAAATTAAATCTGTCTCTTTTCGCAAATAACTTAAGTGGTAAGTTTTTTAATCAATATTGTGATATTTTTTTAAATGCTCTTTTATTGAGTGATATTATAGCGAACTTTAGGAAACACGGCCACATGAATTGTAAGCAACTTTATTTTTTTGGTTATTTAGTTTCGGAAATATGGTCATTCAAAGCAAATATTGGGCTAATTATGTATGTACCGTCATTTTGTACTGGGTTAGGTTCGAAAGTACCACTCAGAAGTTTTTAAACAAATTGAAAAAAGGTACTTTTTTAGTTTTTTCCAAAATAACGCCCAGCAGCTATCTTGAAATATTCTTCTGTCAAGTTAACTGCAAAATATGGTATTTTTAATTTTTTTTTCCTTAAATTAATTTATTAAAGTAATTATAAATAAATTAATAATTTTTTTAATGCAGTGTATTGCTTTTCTCCCTAATGTTAACAATTATCCTGCGAGCAATAAGTATTATTGGTATACCCCCTGGTATTCATTTATTTTTTATTTTATTGCAGATATGCTATTAAAATGTTCTTAATTTTATTATTATAAACAGGGCACTCTCTATTTTTAGTTAGTTTTCTTTAATTAAACAATGCAACTGGTATGCTAAAATTAATTAATGCATAAATGTACATTAACAATTTCTTGTTTATCCCTGAGTATTAACATACTAATACAAAAGCTAATCCGGTTTCAAAATTTGAAAACTTTCCTACAAGAGCCAATTAGGCAGGGTCCTTGTTTTTGCAGTTAAACTTTGTGTAACAGATGAAGCATATTTATTTCTTTAAAAAAAACATATTAGGGACAAACACTTTTAAAATTTTTCTATGTTTTTTTTATTTTATTTTTAATTATAAATTAATTAAAGATAAAGTACGGGGTGTTTTCTAGCAACGGTATGAAACTTCAAGGTGTAATTTCTTATGTTATTTTATGAAAAAAGTTTCTATAAACATATGTCCGGAGTTGCTTTAATCCTGAAATACAGAGACGTTAAAAGTTAAGAAAAAAATAAGTTTTTTTCTAAATATTTTTATTATGCTTAGGCTGATTTGAATAAAATTTGGTATATCTATTTCAAGTAACAAGGCGCTTATCAAGCCCTAACCAGATTGTTATTATTGGGTCCTGTGGCGTTTTAGTAGGCACTGCAACTTATATTATTGAGAAAAAAAGTACGCCACTGGCTTTTTTGTACCTACCTATGGTTTTGTAAAAAAATATTAAAGATACTTTAATTTGTTTTTAAAAGTTCCCATAAACTACATGATATAAAAAGCAAAAATTAAATTAAAACAATGGTTATCCACCACCCTTAATAAACTCTATAATTAATAAGAAACGTAAACAACTCACCCTCAACCAAATTTACCCAAAAATACCTGAAAAACAAAAGCAACCATTTAAAACCCTAACTTATTTTGGCCAAATATCACAAAAAATTTCGAACACCCTGTCTAAACAAAACCAGAAAATAGCACATAAACCATCAAATCGATTATCAAACATGATATTTAATGTGAAAGATAAACAAAATAAATTTAAAAAATCAGGAGTTAATAAGCTTACTTGTGAAGAGTGTAATAGCTGTTACATTGGACAAACGGGAAGAAATTTCGACACTAGGTTTAAAGAACATAACTCATGTTATAGGTTAGGGAAAACAACATCAAATTTCGCAAACCATTTTCTTGAAACCGGACACAAATTTCCAGAAATCAATACCCTAAAAATATTACATGTAGAACAAAAAGGGCGAAAACTAGATATATTAGAAAATATAGAAATCTATAAACATAAAAAACAGAATGTACATCTGCTTAACACACAGATTGACCTAGGAAATCTACCCCTTGTAAAACTTTTATAAAATATAGCAATAAAATCTTTAAATTTTACAACTGCACCATATTGATTTTAAAACTGTTTTAAAAAATATGTTTTTATTAGGTATTACTGTTTATATATAAGTAACATAATTTTAGTTTGTCAGTACGTTTGAAAATGTAGTTGTACTACGAAACAGCTGTCACGGCTAAATATTCAATTAAAGTGACTATGAACAAAGTATATATTTTGTTTTATTTTATTAATTTAAATTAAAACAATTGAAGGGCTTAGGGAAAGAGCTAGGGTAACAAGCCACATGTTCTTATTTTTGCGTTATTACAACTTTAATATTTATTTAAATTTTAAAATCGTATTAATTAGGCTTTCACAAAACTGCTTTTGTAGTAGTATATTTATACAAAAATGTATCAAAATGTGAAAATGAAATCAAAAAATGTATTAGGTAAAAAAAACTATTTTTCTTCATAATTCCAAGATTTTGTAAATTATGGCTTGTTACCTCCTTTATTTAAGCTCTTTAATTATAATTGGTCTTAAAATAAATCAGCAGCCGTGTATTTTATCGAAAATTGTTGTTGTTTTTATTTACTAAGCTCGAAATTCTTTTTTTTAAGATTTTATTTTATGCTGCTTAGGGCTACTTTTAAGAATGCCTTAATCTGGCATTATTTTTTGTTCTGGTTTTTTCCCTCTCAGCATTCTTGATGCCATTCAAAGAAGGGCTGTTCGTCTTATTAATGATCCTTTACTTACTCAAAGACTTCCTTCTCTTGCCCATCGTCGAGCTGTGGGAGATCTATCGCTCTTCTATAGATACTTTTACGGCTTCTGCTCCGACGAATTGTCCAGTACAGTCCCTCCTCTTGCAGTTCCCAACAGAGAAACTCGTGGTGCCGCGCGTATGCATCCCTATACAGTTCAACTGGACAGGCCCCGAACTTCCCAATTCGTTCGTTCTTTTTATCCCTAGAGTTTCTAGACTGTGGAACCTGCTGCCAGCGAAGGTCTTTTCTTCCCCCAAATCTTCAAGTTTTTAAGTCCCGTGTTAACAAACTTCCTCTTACCCTGCTTAAGACACCCACGGTACGTTAGTATTTAGGCTTTCAGCCCTCGTGGATTGTCCGAAGATAAAAAAAAATATTTTTTCTTTTCGAAATCTAAGCTACATACAATAAAAATACCAAAGAATAAGTTGTACTAATATTAAAGCGTCAAAAAAGTCAGTGGCGTACTTTCTTCCCAATAATATAGATGGCAGTGCACACTGAGACGCCATTGGACCCAATAATAACAATATGGTTAGGGCTAAATAAGCGTCTTATAACATTAAATAAATGTACCAAATTCTATTTAAATCGGCCTAAACATATAAAAATATTTAAAAAAAAACATTTTTTTTTTCAATAAATTTCATCGCGTTGTTAAAAACACCTTGTGTAATATCTATAAAAATAAAGTATATACAGGGTGTGTTTTCTTCTGTTCGATGATTAGTAAAGGGATCTTGGAATCCGCTGTAGCTACTGATATGCTTAAATTACTAGCTAAAATTTAGTCAATTTTTACTAAAATATACTCAATTATTTTTACTTTTTAAAAAAGTAACAGCTTGTATCATAAAAACAAAAAATCTGCGGGGATACGTTTATATTATTA
Source organism: Listronotus bonariensis (assembly GCA_014170235.1). Lineage (NCBI taxonomy): Eukaryota > Metazoa > Arthropoda > Insecta > Coleoptera > Curculionidae > Listronotus > Listronotus bonariensis. The sequence continues at coordinate 8,095 of JACEGR010009604.1, forward strand.
CTTATTTTTATTATAGGTGAAACTTGTAGACCATTAGCTAAACGCATAAAAGAACACAGATCATACATTAAAAACAAAGCATTTCATAAATCAAAAATCTGCCAACACGCATTTGATAACAATCACAAAATAAACTGGGATGCTTCTAGTATTTTAGCAAAGGAAACTTGTTCTAAAAAACGCAAAATCAAAGAAAGTGCGTATATATTATTAAAAAAGATAATTGTGTAGCATCAATTTCAGTTAATTTAAATAACACTTGGTTGCCTTTGCTCAATACTGAAGTATCTTCAGGAAAGCTAAAAATCAATTACCTCATTACCTTTTTTGTCTTACAAATAATAAATACACCAGTTACTTATGTCACTCATGATACATATGTCAAACTATTTTCAGTTTGAGATTCTAAAAACATAAAATTTAATCATTTCTAAATTAAATATTAGTTAGTTTTTTATTTTTATTTTTTAAGTTCATTTTTAACTTGACAACGGTGGCAGACTTGCCACCGAAACGTCGTTTTTTAATTAGAATTTTTGGGTTTTTTTTGGGAGGTTTTCTTTTATTTTGTTTCAGGCGACCGGCCAGTTCATAGGGGTCAATAGGGCTGAACAGGGTCAGCTCGTATACCGACCGAAGCGGTCCCATTCTTTCTAGGCATATACCTAACAAAAAGATCATCTAATAAATGAATCCGCCTAACCAATATAGAGCATATCTTCAATTTACGTTTATATGACTTTTATCCAACACTTACATATAATATCTACATAATTGATCAGATTTTGAGGATATAAAGTGTACTATAAGTCACCAGTGAGCTAAAGTACCCTTTAGCTCACTAGTGAATTGTAGACAATACAAAATTTTGTTGCTGGTGTTGACAATGACAAGTAACAAATAATGGATGACGTTTTCAAATTATTTTCGATATTAAAAACGATTTATACGAAAGTGTTGGATAAAATTTTGTATTAGACACGTGAGTTATTACATATAAGTCACTTAAGAAAATTACCTTAATTAAACTTTTCTTGCGTGACTTATATGTAATATAACTCACTTATCTAATAAATAACTATTATATATAAAAAAATTTAATAGTGGAACCTGCGTTTAAATTTTCTAAACAACATTCTTTAACGGCCCATATACAACATTAAAGACATTTCCATTACTAAATTTTCTTTAACTCGTAACCTAAAGCTTTCCCAACTTTAATGCTAAATCAATACATGCACCGAAGCATAATGGCCTTTTATTGTAAGCATATTTGTCGCTGAGTATTCACTTTGAAAAGTTAAATGCGAAAACTGAATCATCGTTCACTAATTTAAAGGCAGCTTTATTGCAGATGTTAGGTTTAAACTTCTGGAAACTTACTTTGCTAGAATACTTATAAATTAAATGCATTTGATAGTATTAAATTTAGCTAAATAAAAAAAAAAATACTTTAACAAATTTAATATAAATATATAAAAAAAACAAGTCTTATCTAATAAAAAAAAACTAGAAATGTATTTCGACTGTGCTTAAATGTTCAGCATACAGGGTGGCACACCATATTCGACACGGTCTGTAGCTGGATAACCAGGGCTTTTTAAAAAAGTAAATACTGGAACATATACAGGTCGGATAGGACCACAGTATAAAATTATTTTAGTCTATACAGGGTGTCTCAAGAAAGTGTGACGTATCAAAGTTATATTTTTTAAATGGAACACCCTATATTTTATGACGGTTTTAGATTCTACTTTAAAAAATAACTCAAGTTTGTTTATAGTACTAAGTGTCTAATTTTATTCGTTTTTGTGATATTAGATTTTTTAGATTGGAAAAAAGTCTGCCATATCATACGTAGGTCAAATCAAGATCAAATATTGTACAGGGTGATCAAAAAATAATTTCAATTTTTTAGAAAATCAAATACCCATATCTCTCCTATTTTAAATGGAACACCCTGTATTTTTTACGTCACATGATGACAAAAAAATAATTTTTAAAATGGTGTATAGGTTGCCTATACCTATCTTTTGTGCTTTTTACTAAAATCTGTTTATACAAATTTTTAGTCCAAATGTTTATATAAATTAAAGTGGGCTGTGACATAGCAGCCATTAATATTTTTCTTAAGAAAATAACAACGACCATTTATTGATTACTAGTGTTTTAGTCAGTTTAAAAGAAATTTCAATGATTTTTAAACAAAAACCCTTCTTCTACAAAAACAAGATGATATAATATTGGTAGGATGTGAAAAAAATGGTTTACTTTAGTCTAGAGTTAATCCTGAAAAATATTCCAGGAGAAACCATCTCATAACCTTAATAGTTGGTTTAAAAATTTGACACAGTGATTATGAATAATGGAAGAAATGAGTTATAGGTCACAGAATGTCGTCATAACTGAACAAAGGCGTTATTAGGATTGTTTAAAAACACAAGTTTTGTCATTACCATATATCAGCTGAAATAAGTGTTATTGGAAGTAGCATTATAAGCAACTAATGATTTTTTTCTGTAAATTTTAAAAATAGTGGCAGATAATACAAAATCTTTTAATTTTGTGCTTTTTTCCAACAAATTTACAGTTTGCAATAACGGCTTAGTAAATAGGCATAGCTATATCACAGCCTACTTACATTTAAATAGACATTTGGAATAAAAATATGTTAAAACGGAATTTACTTAAAAAGTATAAAAAGATAGGAATAGGCAACCTATACACCATTTGAAAGAGCAATTGGTTTGTAATCATGTGGTGTAAAAAAATACAGGGTGTTCCATTTAAAATAAGAGAGATATTGCAATTTGTCTTTCTAAAAAATTGAAATTATTTTTTGATCACCCTGTATAATCTATGATCTCGATATGACCTACGTATGATAAGGCAGACTTTTCCTAATTTTGTAACAAATTTTAAAGTTTATGGAGTTTATATTGTTAAAATAAAATTAATTTAATTGCACCCCTGCATTTTGAAAAAAAATCAAATATCAAAAAACGAATAAAATTAGACACTTGGTACTATAAAGAAACTTAAATTATTTTTTTACGTAGAATCTAAAACCGTCATAAAATATAGGGTGTTATATTTAAAAAAATATAACTTTGATACGTCACACTTTTTTGAGACATCCTGTATAGAGTAAAATAATTTTATACTGTGGCCTTATCCGACCTGTATTTGTTTCAGTATTTACTTTTTTAAAAACCCTATGGTTATCCAGCTACAGACCTCGTCGAATATGGTGGGCCACCCTGTATATACAGGGTGTCCGCTAATTAATGGTACACAGAAAAACCACAGATTCCTTATGTTAAAATATTAAAATTTAGCCACATACACCTATATTCAAAAGTTGATAATTAGAAAGATATAGGGTGTCAAAAAATTTTTTTAAATTTTTCTCGATAATTTTTGGTATGTTCCTAATATTTTTAAGTGAAACTCGGTACCAAGAGATTTTTAAACATGAGCTATTTAGATCAGATATTAATTATTATCTGTAAACTAGGGAGGCTAATTATACTATGTAAATTTCTTTAAAACGTCTCAACTTTTTGTGCTAATCTATATGTATTATTTAAGTAAACCAGTAAACTCTTCTACACAAAAAAGTATACTTTGAGAATGACTTCGAGCAAGCGTTATCAGATATTTGCATTTAAGTGGTTTAGTGCAACCAAAATTATATGAAACATACATTAAATCATTCGTTTGGGGCAGCTGAAGTTACATTATTTAGTAGTTATACGCTGTGTTTATAAAGGCATTTTTTGGTTGCACTAAACCACCTAAATTTAAATATCTTGAAAACAGTTGCTCGGAGCCATTCTTACAAAGTACACCATTTTTATAAAAAACCATTGGGGACTGTATTGGTTTATCTAAATGGTACATACACTGTAGCACAAAAAAGTTAGGACGTTTTAGAATAATTTAAACAGTGTAGTCAGCTCCCTCTGGTTTACACATAAAAATTAATATTATATCTAAATAGATTATATTTAGGCATAAAGAATCTGTGGTTTTATTAAGTACCATTAATTAGCAGACACCCTGTATATATAGGGTGTTACATAATGTCGTTAAGAACACTTAAGGGCAGAATCTAATATTGAAAATATGAAAATTTATTTTAAAGAAATCACATACAAATTACTTTTTAAAATAAATCATGCTATATATTTTATTACAAATATAAACGTCTGCTAAGAGGCGGTAAGAAATTCTCCATTAATAGTCCCTCCCTGGTAGCTTTTGTACCCTTAATTTTTTCTTTATAAAAGTCGGATATGACTAGGGAAGAATACAAACAAATTTTTGACGCAAAAATGATAGTTGCAACAATCAAGATGGCAATTGGGCGCCATCTTAGGAAAAAAAAGATAAATAAAAGAGAAGTTTTGTGGCACATCATTTAAATGCGGCTGACGTATATTTTATTTTGTATTTTTTAGTTTTAAATTCCATCGATATAGCCTAAAGAATATTTGTCTCTAATAAGTATTGGATATTATAAAACGGTTTTCTCGTCCTTTTTGTAAATTATTTTATTGTATCTTTTACCTTTTTATTACTTTTTTAAATTTTAAATCGTATATTTTTGTTTGTATTAAAATGCCTAAAAAATTACCATTTTTAAAAATTTATCACACTTTATATTTATTTTAATCAGATCCTGATATATTGTATATTTTGTCTTTTATTACTGATATTGGCTAAAAAGTAGATCAAAAAAAAAATAATCATGTTTTACTTTAAACAGTCCTAACATATCTTTTTTAATTTAATAACTGCTATGGCGGAAAACCATTTAAATTAATAATGTAAAAACGTAAATTAAAGTAAAAAATATTCCTATTTAAAGAGTAAACTGTCTAATTCTGTTATTGTTTTACCCAGAGAACATTCTATTAGGATTTATTAATACGTAGTAATTTAATGTAACAAACGACAAGTAAGTAAATAAAAGATGGCCATGAAAAACAAACGCAAGCTGAATTTAGGCCTTTTAGCAACAAGCTTGCATTTATTTTTCATGGCCATCTTTTATTTACCTGCATACGCAAAAATTCTTGTCGTTTGTTACATTAAATTTATTATTACTTAATAATAAATCCTGATAAAAAGTGCTTGAAACAAAACATCAACAAAATAAATTATTTACTTTCAATATGAGATTATTCTTTACCCCCATTTACGTTAATAAATTATTAATATAAATGGTTTTTCGCCACAGCAGTCAATAAAATACAAAACCTATTTTGATATTCTTCAAATTAAAACATGACTACTTTTTTATGGAATACTTTCTAGCCAGTATCAGTAACATATGACAAAATATGCAATATCAGAAGCGAACTAAAGAAAAATAAAGTGTGATACAATTTTAGGAAGGTAATTTTTGGGCATTTAAAACAAAAATAAACAGGCTGCTCCATTTAAAATTACTAAAAGGAAATAAATAAATCAAAAATGAGTAACCTTAACTGGCATAAATACATTGTATCTATAGCCACGGCAGCTTCAAAAAAGCTAGGATTTCTTTTTCGAGCCAAAAGTATTTTTCCGCTTCTAATTTATACACTTTATATGTGTCCCCAATCCGACCTCCCTTGGAATATTGTTCTCATTTCTGGGGCATGGCGTCCCCCACAACCCTAAGCATTTTTGATTCTATTCAAAGAAGAGCTATTCGTCTCATTAATGATCCTTTACTTACAGAAAGGCTTCCCTCTCTTGCCCATCGTCGGGCTGTAGAGGATTTATTGCTTTTTTATAGGTACTTTCATGGCTTCTGCTCTGAAGAATTGTCCAGTATAGTTCCTCCACTCACGGTTCCCAACAGAGAAACTCGTGGTTCCGCGAGTATGCATCCCTATACGGTTTAACTGGACAGGCCCCGTACTTCTCACTTTGTTCGTTCTTTTATCCCCAGAGTTTCTAGATTGTGGAACCTGCTGCTCGCGGAGGTCTTTCCTTTCTCCCCAAATCTTCAAGTATTTAAGTCCCGTGTCAACAAACTCCCTCTTACCTCGCTGAAGACACCCACGGTACGTTAGTATTTAGGCTTTTAGCCTTCGTGGTTTGTTTAAAGATAAAAAAAACTTTATAAAAAAAAATATAAATATTTATAATCTACATAAAAGTTGTTAAAATTTTGTTTACACAATTAAAAAATCTTAAACATAAATTTTTTTATAAAAGTTTTAAAAAAACGCAAAAGATTAAGAAAAGTAGCGAATTGCGTTTTTCACCAGTAAGTTTTGGGGGTCAGTTTTTGTGTAAAATATACAGAAACATGAGTTTTTTCATAAAAAGCGCCGAATTTAGCCCACCCTGTACAGGTTAGCTCTAATTTTAACATAATAAGATGCCTTAATAAACCGATTGCTGCTGAGGGTAATAATTGAGTTTAATGCATTGAAACCCAAGAGTTAGGTATTAATTTGCAACGATCCATGTCAGCTATCAAAAACATATGCATATATTAATATGGCAAGTTCATTAATATTCAATCAGAGTTTAACAATAAAACAATAATATGGAAGTTATTCACAAAAACCTAAAAAGTTTAGTTGGAAACGATAATTGTAATGGGTCAAAGATTTAAGCGGACCACTAAAAATTAAATATTCCATTTTAATAAATCTATCTATCTATATATAGGTTAAAGGTAATACCCCGAAAGGGCATTAAAAAAGTTTATCTATTAAAAATTTCAAGGTCTATTTTTGTAAATAACAATATATAGCTAAATTGAAGATATGTTCTATATTGGTTAGGCGGATTCATTTATTGGTGGTTTTTTGTTAGGTACATGCCTGGAAAGAATGGGACCGCTTCGGTCCTGGTCCCGGTATACGAGCTGACCCTGTTCAGCCCTATTGACCCCTATGAACTTGCCGGTCGCCTGAAACAAAATAAAAGAAAACCCCCAAAAAAATCGATTTAAAAACGACGTTTCGGTGGCAAGCCTAAAAAATAAAAATAAAAAACTAACTAATTAAGTTTGAGATTCCAAAAGCACAAAATTTAATCATTTCTTATTTAAATATTAGTTAGTTTTTATTTTTATTTTTAAGTCCATTTTTAACTTGACAACGGTGGCAGACTTGCCACCGAAACGTCGTTTTTAATTCGAATTTTTTGGGTTTTTTGGGGGTTTTCTTTTATTTTGTTTCAGGCGACCGGCAAGTTCATAGGAATCAATAGGGCTGAACAGGATCAGCTCGTATACCCCGGGACCAGGACCGAAGCGGTCCCATTCTTTCCAGGCGTGTACCTAACAAAAGACCATCCAATATATAGCTAAGCAAATAATTACTAGATTTTAATAAAAATTGGTTTGTATGTATAAGACACCGTTATTTAATCTGGAAGAGCGCAGAAGGTAAAAGTATGTTTGAAAAATCGGCGTAAGACACAAAGCTCGAAGTAGCTGTGGGCGAAGCTAGAATTTTCAAATTTAGTTTATCCAAAAACTAAGACATGGGATCCATACCAAATTTATATCAGATGCTATTGATGCTAAAAGGAATACTTTGGCAAAGACAATTTAATTTGAATAAAATTTCTTTTTTTTTTTTGTTTGTTTGCCCCATTCCTTAGAAAAATATTTTTAAAATCTAATCCTCTATTTGTATTTTTATCGTAATTTTTAATTAAATTTTAATAAAAAATCCTAAATTTCGCAAAAATCTTATTTTTCTGATAACTAGTGGCATTTGAAAATGTTGCATAAAAAAATTTAGCGTAAAAATATTTCAACTGCCAATAGTTAAAAAAAAATACAGATAATTTTGCAAAATTTGGGATTTGTAAATAAAAGTGCATCAAATTTACGAAAAAACTACAAACAAAACAAAAAAATCAACTTTTTTTGCATATTCCAAAATAAAATTTTTCTTTAAGAAAGCATTTTCATAGCATCAGGTATTAATCTGGGGTGGGTCCCATGTCTCAGTTTTTACATAAAATAATTTAAAAATCCTGGCGACGCCCATGAAAGTAGCGCGTCCGCCTTGGCCGCTATTCAGTACATTTAATTTTTAACTCGGTTATATAAAACCGGTCTCTGGAGCAGTTAAGCATTTATATATTTTTCTGGTAAGAGAGCGCTAAAATTTTCTTGTATTATTATTTAATTTATGGATTACCAAATATTTTTATAGAAACAAAACTCTTTTAGAACACTAAGAAGTTAGCTAAATTTTCATTTTATAAAACTAATTATTTAAAAAAAAAATATTCTTTTAACGTAAATTATCTTTTTTTTTTTTACTTTTTCTTAGCATACAAACCAATTTTTCTCAAAATCCAGTAATTATTTTTTCTTATTGAACAAAGAGTAAAGTACTTGACATTTTTAATCACCCATAAATTTTTAAAAAACTAAATTTTTAAAAACCTTTCCGGGGTATAACTTTAAAACTATAAAGCTTCCAAAGTATGTTAATAGATACATTAAAATCGAATAGTCGATTTTTAGTGGCCTGCTTAAAAAATTTAAATAAAAATTAAAAATTACGTTACTTACCAATTTTAGTAAATGTTGTAAAAATCATTACATAACATGAATCAAATTAATGTTAAAAAATGTTTGGCTTTTTAGCGACGAATTTACTTTAGATTAGGTATGTCATAAGTTTTAAAATTGTGAAAGGTAAAAATTTACAATTCAGTTGGTTTATTATTTACTTTTTAAGCCAAATAAAATATTATTAGCATAAAATGCTTACGTGTCTCAACCCTTATCACTTCATAGGCTACCAATAATACAACACACGTACACTCTCTTCGCCTAAAGTTAATAATAGAAATTCCTCGCCCTTTGTTGCCAAGGCTTTTTCCAATAGTTTAGAATGATTGGCATAGTGAACCAGAAAAAATAAAAAAGACACGTATAAATAATATAAGGATACAAAAAGGTATTGGATTTTTTTGCCATTACTAAGCCATAAGGATTTTAGGATTGAATTTAGTAATTAAGGCGGAAACACATTATTAAAAAGCGACACGACGCGCGACACAACGTGTCGATACTCGATATGCATCGTGTACATTACCAACACGCAACGCCATGACATACTAGGTTTGTTCCAGCAGGCTGTCAGAAATGTTTGCAATCGTTCGGATTCTGCGCACGTCAAATTTGTCGTTCCAGCAGTTCCATGTTTCTAACATTATACAATTGTTTGTTGTTCCAGCAGTAGTTTTAAGATGTTGGAAACATGTTGGAAACTGTTTGAAAAGTTCGCAAACTTTCTTCAAACATTGCTGACAATTTTTAACATAACCTTTCTTGTATTGACGTATAAGCAGTATGCACGTTTTCTTTATTTTTCGTTCCAGCAGAAAACATTTCTGATTAATGTTTGTAACAATTTCTGCGTTTTACGATTGTTGCTAACATGTTTCCAACATTCTGCTGAAACAAACCTACTAGCAATTTCTGAATACAGTTAGCTAACAGCAGTGAAAGTGTTTGGTTATGTACTATGGATTTAATTAATAACGAGTTAGATGAAGACTTTGAAGAAGAGATTCCCAGCTAATAAGTACTTGGCATTCTGCGTCACAAGATGCCGACTTTCTATTGTTACCATTTTACAGGCAATTAATTTTAGGTCAATAAGATAAAATAGGCACTAAGATCTAAATATGAAAAATAAACTATAGACGCCATTACAAACTTGACAACTACAGCATCTGATTACGTAAGTATAGTCCGCCATGTTGCAAGGCTTACTATGCAACGGTACATAATCTACAGAGTGATATATGATACTTAAACTAAAAAAAAGAGAATAACTGGGCGTTATAATCCCTGTATATAGCTAAATTCAGAACAAGTTAACATTTCCCCACTTAATTAATTGTTTGTCGGTAATTTTGGTAAACAAATGCAAAAAATAATATTAAATTGGCATAAAGTAATTTGACAGTTTGAAGAATAGGGTAGGGTCAAGGAATGCATTTAAATAGATTCAGTGACACATCTCGAACGACTGACGCGTCTGATGGCGTATTTACCCCCTCCATGGGCAACACACCGACCTAGCACGTCTAGATCGGGTGGTGCGTGCGCGCGTGGCGTGGCGTCGCGTTGGATGTACATAGTATGATCCTGGTCTATCGAAAACAATACACTTGACTCGACTCAACACGCATCGCGTTTCATCGGATCGCGTCGCGTTTTAATAATGTGTTTCCGCCTTTATTGTTGTCCAACATTATTTAAATAACCTAGCTACTCTGTGATGTTTACTATAGCAAAGTAGTTTATTACCTTTTGCCATTAAGTTAAAATACATGTTTATAAAAATAAAGTAGTTCTGGTACTAATAAATATCTAATTAATAAATCATATGATTCTAAATTAAATAATGTGTATTTAAAAGGTTCTAGGAACCCCTTTTCTGATGTCGTGTTGACTGTAAGGTTACACAAATGGTTAAAGCACTGATCTCGATGGATTTCCAATGTTATAAGAAAAGTTACATTTCATGGGCGAAAAAAGTGCGACATATTCATTTTACTCCAAATGAGCTTCAGGCTAACGCTTTCACGCACTTTTGCGCTTTTGCGCCGACGGAGCAGCAGGAGATCGCTTCACGAACCTTTTGGTTATAGGTTATGTGATTTAGGAACTATTTTGCTTACGAATGATTATTCTGGCTGCGGAGGACCATGTTAATTATTTATTTGCTTCTTGTATTTCAATTAAAGTGTATACTTTGTTTTTAATAGCTTAGTTAACTGATTTTTTCAACTTTAATTTCACTTTAAAGGAATTTTAGGTTATGTTATGACTTTGAATTTTGTCAGATGTCAGATGGTAATACAGATTTCTGTTTTATGACCGCCTGTTTTAAAAAACAAGTGAAGGTTATTCGTTCGTTAAAAAAACAGATGAAGGTTATACGCTCCCGGAACGAATACGTTCAGCAAACGAATGAGTTCAATTTAGCAGAATTGAGCCCCAGATTCAACTATGTTTGATTTTTTTTTCAGGGAAGGCCCCCTTAAAAATTATTATTTTATTTTTATAAATTTTTTGGCAAATTTAATTTATTTTTAGTATGTTTGATACAATTTAACCCCAAAACACCCTAAATGTGTGCGGAAGCAAATCGAGGGTAAACGCACCTGGCGCAAACAGACTATCCGCATTATCGGAAAGAATTTGACGACGGCGTCCTGGTTTTCTGTTTAAAGTACGGTAGCTAATAAGCGTCACGGTCAGACCGCGGACGGAGGGTACGGGGTGCCGGTGTTTGTATCTTGCCATGGCTTTTAAGTGCGCATGTTCGTCCACCCGTCCATTTGTTTACTGCGAGAGGTCGTAAAAATCTGAAAAATGCTTCTTGCCACTGCGGATCTAAATGTAGGTTATCTATTGGTTAAAGTTCTGGTTGAAATAATTGTCAATAATGTCACTAATTAACAACATAGTGGCGCTAATCCAAATTATTTAGTTGTTAATTACTTAGTAAGTGACAAAACTTGAGTAACCAAGGGATAATTAAAGGTGCTGGTTAAAGTAAAAAAAAAGTTAAAACTAAGATTTTGCTGTTAAGTATAAAGTGTTACTTTATTTTATGGTTTTATTATTTCTCACTGTAAAATAAAATTTTAAAATTAAAAACATTATTTTAGGGTCTAAAAAACAAAATAACTTATTACTTTTAAATATTTTTAAAAAGCTCCTATCCTCCACAATTTAATGATTAATAGATATATACAAACTGAGATACAGTAGGGATCCAAACCAAGGAGGCTATTAAACATATTTTAATATGATCTTTCGCTTCATCAAAAAGTAGCACCAGTTTGAGAAAAACGCAAGTTTTTATTTCTAATAATAACTAAAATACCATGCAATTGCAACTAAATTTAGACACCCTGTACAAAATAATGACTGACAAAAATGTTAAATTCTTGTTTTTTGCACATAGGCATGGAAGCTCCGGCCAATGTAGCTGTCCGACACTAATTATCGTGCGGTGGGTGTCGGGTGTAAACCCGCACCATTAGCTGTCACATGGTGGTCAAAGTCCATCTCAGTTCTAGAAAATCCTCCACTAGCACGTGCCGTTTGAGTTTTTCAGGATAATTTTTTGAAAAAATATAGAATGAGAAGGAAAAGAAAAGAATTTCTTTTCTTTTTTGATTTGATTCTGACAAAATACAAGATTGTTTCTTGGACAAAATTAAAGGAAACATTTTTTCTTTGTTTTAGATTGTTTGGGCCCAAACAATTTTGTCTTGTTCTAAGTAACCATCACCAAATGTAGGCTTTTTCCATTAACGCAACCCCATTTTTTCATCTTTTATATTTTCAAATGTTAAACTTTTTCTAATCTCTTTTGAGGACTTCTTCACTTCCTTTTTTGGGTAAGTTATTCAAAAATTAAAAGTGTTGCTTTAATTAATTGAGGTTGTGTTTAGGCTGATGATGACCATCTCTATGGTCGAAACATGTCCCCCTGAAATTTTGAATGACTGACATAGAATAAAGAGCATTTAGTGGTGAAAGACAGTAGTTTTATTTGTCAATTACATTACAACGCCACAGCATTATGGACTACTTCTCCAATTTATATTTAAATATTTGGTTTTACTATTATCTCGGAAGTTGTATTAAAACTACATTTCCAACAGTTAAGACACTTAAATGTAACATAACAGAAAATTTACCAATAAGTGAATTCTAATTCCAGCGAATGCAGTAATAACCCTACTCAATAAATTCTAATATTGCATTGGGCTTAGATTAAATTTGAGATGTATAGTTTTAAAGTTAAATTGGTTTATCTTCAATAAACGCTTTGAGACAGTATTCCGATAGAGCATTTAAATTTTCCTAAGTAATATTAAAATTATTAAAAAAAATACTTTCATATCCAAATATATCTTCATATGATCTTTTTTTTTTTTGACGTGACAACGTCTTATAATTCGATGGAGCCAGCTGCATGCACCAAAAAATATGACTCATGCGGCGTTACCATGTGACGTCGTTACCTCGCTCCGAGGCGTTCAATTTAGGGCTTGAAGTACAACCGAGAACGCGGAAGAGCCACAATCGGCCTCCGCGTTCGGCAGCGTTCGATATCTGTTTCTCTTTAACTTGAGTGTACATTTACATGTTTTCGTTAAGTATAAAGTGCAGTGAAAAGTGAATGTGCAGTCAATTGTTTATGGCAACGATAATTGCGGCGATAAAGGTATTGATTCTTTCTATACAAAATATATGTTCAGTGATATATTGTCGAATATTTGTGCTTTCATCATTAAAATAAAAGCTAGAGTAGAGAGAAATTTTAATGATGTTTTCAATGATGTGGTGTTATTTCTTTTATTATTTTTTTTTAATGCAACCATTCCATCACTATTTTCTTAAGATGTTGTTACGTTTAACTATCGTCAGTTAACCGACTTTGCAGACAACCGATTTTTTTTATTATTATTAAACGCTTTTTGAATTTTATGTCGGGTAAACGATTGTTAATTAAAATTTATTTAATTAAAACATTTAAAACAGTCCAATTTATAAAATAATATGCTGATCAAGGTCTGGCCACACATAACCGCAATGAGCCTGCAGCCTTTGCAGTTATGTGTAGCCTGTAAAATGTGGGGAGATGTGATGCAAAAAGATTTTTATTTAATAAAATAGCAATAATATTGTGACGTGTAAAATTTTGGAATTATACATATAGGGCCACTTTACGTCACTTGGACCAATGTACCATATGGAACTATCTTCTTGGGACAATGAGACCGGTGGACCATCAAAACTAACTTTGCATTTTTTAAAAACCAACTTAACTTATTAGACTAACTAAATTTAGTACGGGTATACCCCCACTAGGGGTAGCCCGTACGGGGCTTAACTACAACTTTAACTTTATACTTGACTTCACTTTACCTACTTCTTATCTAATCTCTTTTTTAAATCTTTTTCTTCCTCTTTAAATATTAAATTTTCCTGTGTTTGTTTTGCATTTCTACGCAACCCAGTTTGTTTAATGTTTTTATTTTATTATTATAGGAGTAACCTAGAAAATTGTTTAATTTATACTTTTAAAACCTTGACACCTCACTTATATCTTTATTTAGCAAAATTCCCAATGTTTAGTAACCTAATTAAAATGTATACCATATTTAAAATTCCCAAAATGTATACTTTTTTATACTATGTGTTCACAATATGAGTCCGTTTCACTAAGGTTTTAATTACACCTGATCGTAAAATAAACCTTCACAAATAAGGTAACATAGTTTTACCCAACGACAAATGGGCCAAGCGATTCATTCATAATTTTATTATAAACATTAAGCCAACAATCCTAATAGGCAAAGGGGGGTGAAGAGAGCGAGAAATAAAAATGGCGGACTTTAGACTTACCTTGGTCGATAGTACTCACCAGAGGCGTAACATTACCAGCCTTTAATAGTATAAGTAATGATTTTTTATTATTGATAGTAAAAATTAAAAACCTTTTTTTTATATATAAATATTTAAATTCCAAATAAACAAAATTACATAGAAATTATAACACAAAATTCTGACATAAAGAAACCTGATTTATGATATTTTGTAGCTAAAAGATAAAGAACATATATTTAAATCATGTAATTTTTAATACTTGGCTTTTGAGTTATATTATTTATTTCACTTTGTATATTATTACAATTTAGATATTTATTTATAATTTGTTGTACATAACTTAAGGTTACTGATTTTATTGATATCATTTGTTATTAGTTATACACGGCATCCATAAAGTCTTCCACAAATTCGATTACAACTCGGGTAATGTACTTAAGAAATAAGTAAGATTGACCATAAACTAAGAAAAGGAATTGTAAAAGAGTTTATGTACAGTGAGGATTTTAAAATTGCTTCCTTCCTCTTAATTTTTGAACGGGACAAGATATCGAAGTCGGATAAAATGTGGATAAAATTTTTATGGTCACGACGCCTAGTGTCAAGGAAGCGTTATCAACTTTTTGTTTCTAATGGAAAAGGGGGTCATGTGGCACCTCGTTTTAAAGGTCCTTCGATTATATGCTCAACGCCAGTTTGCTTTTAAAAATTGGCCAAGCCGTTCTAAATATAGCAAATTTATGCCAAATTTCAAACGCTTGTAAATGTAAAACGGTGTATCCAATTTACAATAAAACAGTGTTGAGTAGAGAACCAAAGGGCTATAATTGACTGACTGACTGACACTTGACAATAGTATATTACATTACAAGGGTGGAAAAGGACTTATTTCAGAAAAGTCATTTTCACACGAGTACTGTACACTATTTTTCCTACGACCACAAGTTATTCACCAAAAAACAATAAAAGTTGTTTGTCTTCACGGAAAAAATAAGAAAACAATTGAAAACTTTGCATCACTAGGGTGATATATACTTTTCCTTACTGAGCTATATATTATACTGTTTAACAATATTTTTATATCAAAAATCACCTACCTAGTCGCTTTTTATTATTTAAGAATTAAAAAAGGTCCTCATTAAAAAAATATTTCATGGCTTTTTCAGTGTAAATCCCATTAACAGCCTGATAACTCCAAATTTATTTTAAATAACAATGACAGCGATGACAGCTTTATATTATATTTTGCAACACTAGTGTTGTAAAGTACTTTGCAACACTAGTGTGATATAAGGCATTTTCTATGCATGAAAAACAGTGTGCTATTTACTATTTTCACATGTGTTAGTAGGAAAAAGTATATTATCATAAAATGTACAAAATAGCGTTCAATGTAAAAGCAAAGGTCTTGCAATTCCTATAATTTTTCGGAAATTGCATCTTTCTCTTCTTCACTTCTAATAATTTTGTCTTTAACATGTTTCCCACATATGTTTAAGCTTTTGGGTAAAACTTTATTTTCTTATTTTAAAGCTCGAATTCATTACTTTTTACACTCTGGATCGCTGGGCAACCCTAAACAAATTTAAATATTTGATGAGTGTAAGCTTTTAAAGACTACATTACAAACTCATTAAGTGATGTCCCTCAATAAAATCTCTATTTACCTGTGAAAAGTGAGGTGCGTAAATAATTACCAATATTCACTTCCTAATCATCAAAAAACACCAAAAAACGCCTTATTTGATCACTTTTGGCTTGCCAAATTCAATAGCGTAGCGAGGTGGGCCGGTTCGCCCCGGGCCCAGAGTTTTTGCTCTCAAAATTTTTTTAACAAAAAAACATTAATTTACTTAGATAGTATGGACCCCGATACCTTTAGCTACGCCACTGGCCTTAAGATTATCCTTGCACGCGTATCGTCCGCGTATAAAGTGGCCCTCGCAGAATAACTCAGACAGGACACTAAATCATTCACATAGAGTAGAAAAAGCACAGGCTCCAATATAGACCCCTGGGGCATGCCAATATTACTGTCAACACACTCGGAAAAACTCCCCCGATCTCTACTATCTGTTTTTGGTCTCGTAAGAATGAGCAAAGCCAATCGGTTGCTATTCCTCTGATTTCATATAATTTTAGCTTATACATTAATCGGTCATGTACTACGCAAACGAGCCCTGCTGAGGTCACAAAAGACCCCAACAGGAGAGGAGAGGTCTTCCAAATACTCCACTACCTGGTTATAAAAATCCCAGAATGCCGATTCTGTAGACTTGTCAGGCTGTAAGCCGTGCTGATTTTTTGGAATTATCTTATGTTTACGCAGGAAAGATTCTAGCCTAACCAAAAAACATATTCAAACAGTTTACTAAAAACTCGGCGGCACTGCCACTGGTCTATAGTTTTGTGCCTTTATATTTTTTTGTATATCGGTCTTTTTATTTTTATGATAACCATTTAAAAATTGCATTTTCAAACAGTCATAAAAAATATTATTAAGTAATTCTGTAGTTGATAACTTTTCCAAACACAGTAATTTCTCTAACTTATCTAAGTGCCAAAATGCTTTTATTGTCTAAATGTGTTTGTTTCATAGGTATTGATTTTGAGAAGTTTGGATTTAGTGTTGAACTTTCTATCCACAG
>JACEGR010009605.1:0-25145 GCA_014170235.1 Listronotus bonariensis
TCTTTCGCAATAAAAGTGGCGTACTATGTGTAAATAGCGTTGCAACTATCAAACTTTTTCTTGACACTTTTTATTTGCGCAGGTTATTTATGAAGCCATTTTTAAAGATTTTTAATGCATGGGTAAAAATAACATACATTTTATTATAACGCTATAGAAGTTGCGCCACAAAAGTGTACAAGTGTGCGAGTGCCTTTATGACTATACCTAATTTTATTATTTAGAAAAATGTAAATAACTATAGGGCTTATAATAAATATTAGATATCAAGTTATATGGTTTAATTTATTTTAAAATGTTTAATTTTATAGTAAAATATATCTCTATTGGTGGACGCCCTTGTCCACCCAAAGGGGGCGGCGTTATCCATCTTTTTAGGCATCCCCACTCATTGGTTGAGTATTAAAACGTTAAGTTTTATTTACTAAAAACGTTTACTTATCTAAAAATTAAGCATACCCTAATATAACCAATGGATTAAAGCAATTAGCGCCGTTTTTAATAGAGAAGTAGTTGTTACTGACACTTAACAATATTCAACTTTGCTTTCGTAGACGGGGCTTCCCTGACCTCCCCCACATGTGTTTCCCTCAATTTAAAGTGCACAAAATAAAAAGAAGTAAAATGTTAGAATAAAATATGAATTTATAGTATAGGAGGTAACAACGTTTTGGAAAAATAATTTTAGGTCAGCGGATTTTTTAAAATTTTGTTCTCTCTCCTCTTTGGATAGACTCTGGGCTAAGCGGCTCGCGGTAGTGGTTGCGTTTATTAGTTTGCATCCAGCTTGTACAGGTAATAATCCAATGTTTTGAAAATATTTTAAGAAACCTGATTTTCAACTTCTTGTCTTTAGAAAGGTTATAGGTTTACCATACATATTTTTTTTTATTGCCAGACACTTTTATCATTGGTAATTATACAATCGTCCCCCTTCTAACTTCTAAATCGTTTGGTATATTTTGATGAAACTTGGAACGATAATATATGACCAAGGTCTTAATTTTTGAAATATCAGTGATAGCTCTAAATGTCAAGGTCAAAGTTGGGCGCCAACACAACCGCTAATCCTTGTATTCCCGACGCTTCTACCTCCCGGACTATGATGCCTAAAACATTAAAACTTTCATTACTGCAATAATATCTAATATTAATTAAGAGCGTTTACATTTATGAGTCTGAATTATGCATAAGCAATTTAAATTTAATTATAAAGAAGAGACCTTAATTTAATGGTAAATATTAAATTTTGGGATTTCGCAGACTGTTGTTCTTTTTTGCACCACTGGATTTTGCAAATAAATCAACTTAGTTGTCTATAAAGAAAGTTTTGTTTTTCTTTAGGCAACATCTCTTTATTTATACCTACAGGGTTAGTAGAAAAACCGGAACGGTAGATTATCTAAGCAACTGTAAAATAAAGTTGATTATTATTATTATTAAGTTCTTTATTTAGCAACTTGTACTAATTATAAATTTTACAATGGATTTTAAATAATAATATAGAAAATATATAAATAAAAATTAGAAAAAAATACAATTTCAAATAAATAAAATTAAAAAAATCAATATGGAATAAAAGTTACACACTAAATAATACAATTATAAAAAGAATATAAATAAAAATCCTTAAAAATACTAATTAAAATAAATAAGTAAAATCAAAATATTCGTCTAGCACAAAAATTAGCCAACAATACAACATAATAAGCGTCAAAATATACATAAAAAAAACAATTAAGTGTATAGAATAAGAATTTACACACAAAACAATGCAACAAAATAAACGTCAAAATATATAAAAACAATTAAGTCATTCAACAAAGTCAGTTATAAGTATATAAAATTACAGAAAGAATTTTAAAAAACAAATAAATAGAGTAACAATACACAAAGATAAAAACAACAAACCAAAATCCAATTTGAGGGTCAGCAAAGTCAGACGCAAACAAATAAAGAATTAACACAATTAAAAAAAAAGTTTATACAGATGAAAAGGCAAGTTACAAAATCTTGCACTCTTTTAGTAAATATTTCTTAAGTTGTGTTTTAAATGTAATAAGTGAATTAATGTTCTTTAGTTCTTGGGGCAACTTATTAAATGCATCCAAACCTTTGAAAAAAAGGAAATTTTGACACATTTTCTTACTTTTTGGTGCAATGAAAAAATCATTTTGTTGTCTTGTATTATGAGAGTGCACGTCACGGTTATAAATCAACTTATTAATGAGATAAGAGGGAGCACGTCCCAATTTGATTTTAAATATAAACACTAAAACACAATATTTAAAGTACTCGGAGACTGGCAACCACTGTAAGCACTGAAGCATTCTTATGATTGGAGTATATTTGGAGCATCCCAAAATCAGTCTCATAGCCCTATTTTGTAATTTTTGCAATCTATTCAATTCATTTTGATTTAGCATGTATAAAATAGTTGCACAATAATTAAAATGCGGTAGTATTATTGTATTATATATTGTTAGCTTTGACCAAAAGGAGAGATAAGATGAACACCTTGATAAGTAGTTTATAGAATTGCTTAACTTAGAAACCACAAAATTTGTATGATCCTTAAATGTTAGCCTATCATCTACAATAACGCCTAGATATTTAATTTTTTTACTTGTTCAATGTTATTACCGCCGATTTGAATTAAGCAATTGCTTCTGGTAAAGATTGTTTTAACTTTCTCAGTGGCCAATAACATATATTTACTTTTTGCTGCATTGATACTTAATAGATTCTTGCATGTAAATTTGTAAACCTTGTTTAGAGTATTATTAATTTTAGTGACCACAGATTCTATGTCAGTTCCCGAAGCATAAATCAACGTATCATCCGCAAAAAGATGAATTTTAACACCTTCTGATTCTACAACACCAAGAATGTCATTAATATATAATACAAATAGTATCGGACCCAGAATACTTCCCTGTGGTACACCATGATTATTTATAACTTCCCCAGATGATAACCCATTAACGTTTACCCTTTGTCTTCTGTCCTTCAAGTAGCTGTCAAACCATTTTAAAACAGTCCCACGTAAACCAATATTATATAATTTAGACATCAATATGCCGCGATCTATAGTTTCAAAAGCCCGTCGTAAGTCCAGGAAAACTGCTAGCGTCATATTACCACGATCCATTTCACTTTTCCATTCGTCAAGGACACATTGCAGTGCAGTCTCAGGGCTGTGATTCCATCTAAATCCTGACTGTTTTTCGATCACTATATTATTCCCTTCAATAAACTCAGCAAGTTGGTCATATACACTTTTCTCTAATATTTTTTCTACTGAAGGCAACTTATTAATTGGACGGAAGTTTCCTGCTTCTACACAGTTTTCCTTTTTTTGCACGGGCACGACAGTTGAAATTTTTAGGTTATAAGGAACAATACCCTGTTCCAGAGAGGAATTAATTAAATTTAATAGGGGATTCTCTAAACTTTCATAAATATTTTTTATTAAAGAAATATCAACCTCATCCGGACTACTTTTATTTTTTAGCGAAAATACAGTCTTTTTTAACGATTCCCTATCCATTAATTTAAAATCTGAAAAATAATTTATCAGACCGGGGTCCAAACAGTCCGTATCAGGATTAGATTTATCTATTTGATCAATTATATTCTCTATACTTTGAACATAAAACGAATTTAACCTGTCAGGCAATATATTTTTGTCACTCACTACTTCATCATCAAATTCTATTTCCCCAATACTATTTTTATTTTTATTTTTAGGTAGAATACTTTTTAAGGTATTCCACATTTCTGACGAATTATTCTTGCAATTATCTATTTTCGATTCAAAAACCTAGTTTTTTCCTCTCTAATTATTTTTACTGCAGTATTCCGAGCAGATTTGTATATTTTATGCTTATCGTCACACTTAGTTAATTTATACTCCTTATAACTATTATCACGCAACTGTACCGCCGCCTTGGTCCTATCATTCCACCATGGCTTAAATCTAGGTAAAATTTTTATTTCTTTTTAGGTGCTACCTCATTTAAAACATTTATAATAGTTTCATACAGGTTTAAAAATTTTATATTAATATCTCGCTCTGAAAAATTCCAATTCACACTCGACAATTTTGTTGCAATCAAGCCATAATCAAGATTTCGTCCTCGCGTACTTAGTATCACGGGAACACTTTGCTGACCCTGAGCCATTGGTAATTTAAGAGACAATAAATAATGATCACTTATTCTAGGAACATCTAATACATTTGTTTTTATATCGTCAATATTTGTAAAAACTAAATCTATTATACTACCTCCCTGTACATTGGCTCTTGTGATTTCACACACAGTCTGCTTTAATCCTATTTCCTCTGTATACTTTTTAATTCTATTAGCATAAAAATCATCTGATATCCAGTTGATATTAAAATCACCAATAATTATGACAGGCATCCTAACATCACATACAAACTCATTACACCAATTCTCAATGAAATCTAAAAATTCTGAATGGCTACTACTAGGTGAATGATACAAGCAAACTATTCTAAAAATTTTATCATTTATATTTACTTTTATGTTTAGAAACCAATAATTTTTTTCATATGAAATTCCCTCATTTTTAACAATTTTAATATCATTCTTAATATATATTTGAACACCACCCGTATGCCTACTACTACTGTCTACTCTAATGCACTCATAACCCTCTACATGCACTTCAGAATTGTTTATATCACTAGTTAAGTGAGTTTCTGAGACACAGACAATCTTAGGTAATTTCTGTAAAATTAGTGAATGAATCTGATCAAAGTGAGCCAATGTACTTCCAGAATTAAGGTATAAAATGTCACATCCATGCTTCTTCGCTATATGTTTACCTCTGTCAGAGCCGGACTTGGAAAATTTGCAAAATTAATACCCTTATTATCCTCGAAATATTCATTACGAGTCAAAAAATTAGATTTTTGTTTACATTACAAGTTTTTGAAAGCCCAATATTTTCTGATATTAATTTACATATTTTTTCTTTCGTGTTTAACACACCATTTTTGTTATTAATATTGAGAAAGGAAATATTTCCTCTGCAAATTTATTTAGCCTACTAACATTTTCCCTAAGTTTATAATTAAATTTATTAATGTAAACATTATTCTTATTCCACAAGTCATACATTGGGACAGAAGCAAACATTATATTAGTTTGTGTGCAAAATTTAATTTTTTCATTAATATTCTTAAACAATGGATATCGATTAAAACTATAAAAGTCATTTAAACCAGCAATTATTACAATGTAATCTTTGGTAGTAAAATCCTTTGACAATTTAATAATATCACTAATACAGTTAGTATATGATGCTCCCGACTTAATAACAGTTTGTATCTCTAAATTACTTACATTACCTACATCATATCCAAATTGGTCGCATAATATTAAAAGTCTGTTCTTTTAATTTCATTCGTTACACCGCAAGTTTCTTGGATTATCTCATTTTCCCCGCCAGTATTTACATTGTCCTTGTCTTTAGAAACATTAATCTCACTACTTTTCATCTCACATATTTTTACTTTTAACTCTTTTATTTCTCCCATATAAAATTCATTTTCTTTACTTAGAGTTTCAATTGAAGTTTTCATATTATTGATGAAGCTCATTAGTTCATTTTTTTCAGTTTCACAATCATTTAACTTCTGCATTGCTTTTTCAATTTCAAGTTCCAATTCACTACTTTTTCTATATATCTAGTCAAAGACTTTTTCAGGTTATCAATATAGCTATTTATTTCCATTCCATTATAGAGATTTTCTGGCTTATAACTAGAATTTGTTTGGGTTTCAGTAGCTACCATCATCTTGTCAGAATACTTATGCTCAGTCTGTACACCCGCGCTACAGCTATTAGACTCCGTCTGTATTTGCATGTGTTTTTGAAGAATAGATCTTGTCTGTGTTGACATATTCACTGTTAAAATTTTATTATGCACTAGCCTACCGTTCATTACTTCAATTTTTTCTCTAAGTTCCTGATTTATTTTACTTAATCTCTCAATTTCCTTTAAGTTTTCTTCCTCAGAGATAGCAGCATCCTCAGCAAATGTGACAGAAGTTTTTTTCAATCGACGTATATAGATATTCTTCTCATCCAGTTCTGTTTTCAAGTCTTTGATTATGGTTCTTAAATCGTCAACAACGTCTACGTCTACATCGGTCGCTCCTTCTGCACAAGCCTTTGAGCACCAGATTAAATTACCCCTTATTTCTACATGACCTTTGTTTTTTCTTGTCAAACAGCTTGGATGAAAAACATTTTTACATATCAGGCAGTACCAGTTGGGTTGGTCCTTTGTCTTACAGCATTTAAAAGAGGTAGCCATAATTTAATTTATTTATTCACTAAATCAACTACATACATAAATAGTGTAACAAATTCTTTAGAAATTTAAAGTCCAGTCCTGTCTTTTTTAGATGCAATCCTTTTTACAACTGACCCGACTATGATTAATAAAATAAACATAAATAAACATGAAGTTCCCCAGCAAACAAAAAAAAACGATCGATGTATGACCGGGTGTGTTAAAGTGCTGGGTTGTTGGGCGCACACCGACGTGGCTGGGTTCGAATCCTGATTTGGCCAAAAACTTATTTATAAGTTTGGTTAGAACTTAAGTTGTTAGCAACAACCAATGGACAAAGTGCAAAATGTATCGACGCTAATGGCCATAAAAGGACTAAAATGTCAGAATAGACTTTACCTTGTCCTACGCAACCGTGTCATACGGACCCAGCCCTGTATCAACTTCATTATGACCTGATATTATTGTTTTTATTCCCGTTAAGTTTGGAGATATAACATACGCTTTTTTTTGCTTTTTTCAACCAACATTCAACATTTGCATTTTACTAAAAAATCGTCCGTTTGTTTGTTTTTCAAAATAAACAAAAAGGCGTGTAATTTGTGTTTCAAAATTTGTTACCCAGATACGTTAATTATTTGTTTTTAATGTTATGACACTTCATAACCATTTCAATTAGAAATGCCAAAAAATTCAAAAGTGACAAATATTGCGGGAGTTATGGCATTTGTACTTACCAAAAACCACCCAATTAAAATTCTTTTTTTTCAAAGATTTGGAGATAAATAAAGATCTTATCAAAAAGTATGCAAGTTGTTTAATGCGCCTTAGCCCAAAAAACAAATTTAAGTAGTAAAAGTAAAATACTTTCTTGAAACCAGCAGAGTGAAAAGAAAACCTGGATTAGGGAGACCGAAAACTCTTTTTTAAATTTTAACTAGATTTAATATTTCTTTAATTATAGCTACAAATCGTTTCTCGCTTGTAACAATTGAAATTTCATTGTTTTAAAAATCAAAACACGAAAAACCATATTTTTACAGTAACAAGAAGTAGTTTTCCCCGAAATCTCACTTTCAGAATAGACTATATTATTTTGTCTAAAATCAATTTTTTTTCAATCATGCCTTCATACCCAAAGAGCACAAACTTTCCATTGGGCAATCCTCCATATAAGTAAAGCACGGGTGTCGCGATGTGTCCGCTCCACAGCTTAACCATTGTTTGGTAGTGTATCCCAGCTCTGCAGCAAGGTCAAGAAATAGTGTGGACGCATGCTTTACTTATGGGTGATTGCTCAATGGAAAGTTTTTGCTGTTTGGGTACTAATTCTGGACCCGGTTTTAAAAATAAACTTAGTAGAGCTTATTTAAAATATTCAGTTTTTAATTAATTAATCAGTAAACAAAACTAAAGAAGCAAGGGGAGAATAGGGATGCTGGGCAAGATCAAAAGTTAAATTAAGATTTGGCTGGAAATTTAATTTTAAATTTACAAACAATAATTACCGGTCTTAAATTATAACATAACAATTGGATATTATATATTTTTAAGAAGCTTTTTTTTCTAAAATTTTACGAATGAAAAATATATAGGGTGCATTATAAGAAAAATCATATTTGGTTCATATTTTAAAAAATATTTACTAATATCAGTTTTTACTTTTCTTGTAAGTTAAAAGACAACTAAAATACGGTCATTTAGTGTCATTTTTCGTGTTATCAAAAGTAGCAACAATTCGAAAACGCAAGTCTCTATCTCTAATAATAACCAAGATACCCTGCAATGGCAACTAATTCCGGAAACCCCCATGCAGTAGGCTGCTTCTTATATTTAATTCTTAATGGTTAATTAAACTAGAAAAGTAAGAGTATTTAATGTAGTATTTAATAACCACTCAATGTATTTTTCAAGCCACCTTATTTTTAAAAAACACCAGGGTTTAGTTAACTTTTTAGAGAAAAAAACTTGTTAAATACGGAGTTTTGTGTTACTGTTAATTAAAATATTGATTATGTGGTATAATATCGTTGGTAAAAATACTCTTTTTGGTTATTATAGTCAGCCGACCTCGATTCATTTAAAAAATTTTACTAATAATCATAAATACGATCTTGCATATTACACAGCCCCACAAAAAATAATTAAATGTTATACGAAAAAGTCAGACCTACGTATTCCGATGTATTTTTTAATTTGCAGCTCAGAAATGGCTCTACACGTCTGGAATTGGCCCCACGTTAAAGTGACCACACGTTCGATTTCGACGGGACGGTCCCGCTTTTTGGAGGTTTGTCCCGCGTCCCGCCGATTTGACAAAATGTCCCGATTTTTTAAAAGAAGTCCAGGTTCGAGGTGGGATGGGTTTTTTTCCGCAGAGGTAAGGACTTTGGTTGAAAAGTAAGGTTTTTTTTTGCTTTTCAAAAAATTTTGGGGAGAGAAGTAAAAACTACGAAGAAAACCATCTTTTCTTTACCTGTTCCGGTTTCAATGATTGAAAATGTGGTCACTTTACCTCACGTGCCAAAAATGGCCTCTATAAGCCCTGAAATACGGTTTTCGGGATACGGCAAGGTCGAGGGTGCGTTTTAAAGTCAAAGCCAGATTTGTGCTTGACAGGTCTACGGGTAACTAAAATTTCCTGTTTGAGACCCGAAAATGACCCCTTACGGGCCGGAAAATCGTGTTTCGGACGTAGCAATCACAAAAGTAATATTTTCATGTACATTTGAATTAAAATTGGAACTTACATTATGCGCGAAAAATTGTTGGCCTGTTAAAATTTTCAGTATGGGACCGGGACAATAACTCCCTAGGGGCAAAAAATCGTGTTTTAGACGTAGAAATCCCAATAGTCAGATTTTTATCTACTTTTAAATTCTGCAGCTCAGATTGTGCTTAACAGGCTTATGTCCAAGTACCCCTAGGGGTCATTTGCCAGGTCCCAAACTGGGAATTTCAACAAACAAACTTTTCGCGCATACTGTAAGTTTCAGAATTTAAAAGTATATAAAAATATCACTGCTGTAATTGCTACGTCTGAAACACGATTTTTCAGCCCCTAAGTTAGCCGTAGACCTGTCGACCACAAATTTGGCTTTAGCCACAGAATTGGAGCCGTTCCCAGCAGGATTGCAGCAGGTGCACTCTCAGGGGTGTCACAAATTAAGGGGCTGCGGCATTTTGGGAAATAAAGGCCTTATTTGCGAAATTTCGGCAAAGAAGGTGTTTTTTTTTGTAAATTTTTAAACCAGTGGGGGCGGCTTCAAAATTTTAGGCGGCCAAATTTTTGAACCTGTGGGGGTGGCATTTCCCTTTCTGCACGGGGTAACACAAAAGCCAGGAACAACACTACACATAATACACCCTCAACCCCGTCTTATCGTGGGAACCGTATTTTAGGGCCTATAGAGGATATTTTCGGCCCGTGGGGCCAATTTTAGTGTAGGGCCATTTCTGAGCTCGGGATCGGATTCAGCGTCATAAAAAAACATGGTAATTCATACATCTAAGTCTTGTGTATAAACATTTTTTTGTTGGTCTGTGTTATAGATTTTATCCAAAATTTACCAATTTATTGCATTTATGCCGCTTTGGACCTAAAATAAACAATATTTATAGGTTGATATCAAAAAGTAGCAACAGAAGTGTTATTCTACTTTAAAATGTAATTTTCTTATATACTGAGTGTCCCATTTAAAATAAGAAAATTAGGTCGTTTCCTGCCAAACCGGAAGTAAGAGAAAACAAATAAATTTTGAGATAATCCATATTTATGTGACATACCTATGTATCAAATTTTTGTTTTTAATAAAAAAGATCCTTAAAAGAGATTGAAGAAGATGTCACATTATGTGTATCTAACTTTATTAGATTCGAAAATATGGCCATCCAAATAAGGTATTTAGGTAATTTTCAAAGTAGCACCATTTTTACTAGGTAAAGGTATTAACTTTATATTTCGGAGTTGCGGAAATGATGTGCCACAAGAGTCCCCCTTTTCATTTTTTTTTCAAAGTGGCGCCTAGATGGCAGTTTGACATTTACATTTGGCATTTCTTGTCTTGAATTTGGTTTATGTTGTCTTACTAAAGTCCTCAAATTTTCATGTAAAAATACCAACAAAAGTTAAAATGGGGACCTGAATTTAAACAAGCACTGTTTAAAAAATAATAATCAATAATAATTTTGGCCATGAGTACATTTTTAACTTTTATAATCCTTTAGTTCAATTAATTTAAAACAACATTTTTTGTAGGTCTTAAAACTGCTATTTTTTCTAGCATTTGATAAACAACAATACACACGGTGTACAAAACATAAGGAGGTGATTTCTTATACCTTTTTATGAAAAAAAAAGTTTTTATAAACATAATATGTCCGGAATTACTTTAATTCTGAGGTGCAGAGCGTTAAAGTTTTTTCATTTTAATCCTAAAAACCGTTTACTGATTAAAATGAAATTTGGTACACTTATGTAATAAGGCGTTTCTAAGCAATACCAAGATTTAAGTTATTATTTGCCTTAAAATAAATAAACAGTTCTGCATTTTAACGGAAATATAATATAATAAATACTAATAATTGCGTTTAAATTTGCCAAAAACCGCATTAAAATATTTTTTGTAGTCTTTAAGAAAATTAAATTTAAAATTTTACCTAAAATTTAAATTATTTCATTCAAATGTCCAGCAGTTTATTTCCAGCGATAAAAACAACGAAAGAATGCATACACTAAAAAATTAATAGAGTTAGTAGTTAGAGTAGGGTTAGAATGAGCATTTGCTCGTCTGGTGTAAATGAACCTTTAGAATAACTTAAAGTGTTTTTTTCTCGAAAAAGACGCTGGATTAGAATAACATACAAGAGACTAAAAAGTTGCACATCTTCATTGCCAATCAAAAAAAAAAAAAAAAAACTCTAAAAAGTTTATACAAAGCCAGTGGGATACCCTTTTTCTTAATAAAATTGGCTTTGGTGCCCACGGAGACGCCAATGAACCCAATAATTCTAATCCAGATAGAGCTTTATAAGCGCCTTATTACATTAAATAGGTATACCTTCTAATTGGTAAAAGAATTTTTAGAATATTAAAATAATATGGACTTAATCTAATAGGTAGAGCTTTACATGCGCCTTATCACATTAAATAAGTGAACCAAACTTTATCTAAATCAGTTAAAGGAATCATAAGATATTATTGACATTTTTTAAAACTTTTACGCCCTGTATTCTAGAAATGAAGCCGGAAGTCCGGACATACGTATGTATATAGAAATTTTTTTCTTATAAATATGTAAAAATCACCCCTTTCGTACCCTAGTAAAAGACTGTATGTCTTTAAAACGACAAAAATAAGTTAATGAGTTAAAGGTTAGGTTATATCACAAAATATACTTCTAGACAAAAAAACCGGAAAAACAAAATTTTGTTTAAATTCAATCTAAAATAACTTTTTGGTTTTTTGACCGATTTTAATTATCTTTAGGTCTGGTTTGTAGCTCGTTTCATAAAGATTTTTATCTAATACAAGTTTTTAAAAAAGGTTTATAGATTAGGTGTTATACAGGGAAGAGTCAAATGTACCCAAGTGTTCAAATACTCTGTGACATAATTCAACGTCACAGTTTTTTTTACCTGTGTATTGAATTTCAAAGCCCTACCTTTTATTATTATTATTTATTTTATTTATAAAAGTATTTTTATTTTAAAACAAAATAAATGTTGTTAAAGTGTACAATAAAATTTGTGTACCGCGAGTCAAGCTACACACCCCGCCAAAATTATAGCTTATGCTCGATTTTCTTCATAATTTTTAATACTAAAATGCTTTAATTTAAATGGCTTTCTCTTTAATAATTGGGTTATTTAGACAATTTAAAAAAACATGTTAGAGAAAGGTTAACCGGTGTTATTTACTGTAAACAATACATCTTACAGGGTGATTAAAAGTTTTTGAAAAAAATCTCTTTGTATGATATACTGTTGAAAGAGAATATTCAAATTTTTAATAATAAGACATCGGAATAAAGTAAGGGTATAATTTATTTGCAAATAAGATTACTGCCTTTCAAGAGCATATGACACAGGGCAATTAAAAACTATTAATTTTTGCCACAAACTTTTAATCACCCTGTAGAATGTTTTGTTACCGTAAAAACGGTACGCTAAAGTTATAGCTTAACCTTTTTTAAACATTTTCTCTTTTTGTCTTAATAACCCAATCATTAAAAGGGCTTTTTAAATTAAAGCATTTTTGAATTTTGAAGCTTATGGGGAAAATCGAGCATATGCGATTATTTTGGCGGAATGTGTATATTTTATACCGCCCTTAAAATTTTAAAATTTTCAGGATAAAAAAATAAATAAAATAATAGATTGTTAGGTTGGTTTTGTAGTTTCCAAATAAGTAATAATATTTTGTTATCTTTATACAGGGTACGACAAAAAGTATAGTTAAAAAAATTCTTTCTCTACCAGTAAAAATATCTTTTAAAACCCCTTTAGAAAAAATACTACATTTGATTTGGTTATCTTTATTAGTTTCGAAAATATGACCATACAAATCTTAAATAAGTTCGCATTATAGCCTATATGAGTATTACGACTATTTTAATTACCTAAATTGTATTACATATTCTTAAAAATTTGTATTTCCTTTTAGAATAGATACTGATATACATAAAAATATTCATGTTAAAAAAGGATTGGGCTTTAAAATCTAATACACAGGCAAGAAATAAAACCACAGGGTCTTAAAAATTTGAGTTAAAATGCATTATTTGGCTCTTCTCTGTATAACAATTAATCCCATAAAACTTTTGCAATCCCATACTAAATAATACTCTTAATGGGAAAGACTATAACTGGACTAACGGATTAGAAATTGTTTAAAAAACTAAATAATTATTTAAGATTGAACTTAAACAAAAGTTTGTTTGTCTGTTTTAATATTTTTATCCAACACTTACATATAATATCTACATAATTGATCAGATTTTGAGGATATAAAGTGTAGGGGAGACCGGGGCTAGTTGACGCAGGGGCAAGTCGACGCACGGCCTATTACTACAAACAGGTAAGTCTGGCAACATTGCCGCCCCACTCATTTCGATGAGAATTACCGGCAGCAAGTTTGTGAAGAGTTTTAGTTTTGTGCAAGTAGTCGGTGAGAATGTACGCCAGTTGATAGGTTTTATATACCCGTAAGTAAATTTTAACTCTCTTGGATTTTTTGTTATATCTTTTTTCTAATTACAACTATAAAAACTAAATATGCCAAATGAAAGCCTATTGTTTCTACTTTATTAATTTATTTATTACAAATTATTTATGTTTGTAATTCTGTTTTTTTTTAAAGTTAAAACACATACATACGCTTGGGGCTATTTGACGCACTTTATCCGGGGTAAGATGACGCGTGCGTCAACTAGCCCCAGGTATGCTACCAAATATATTTTTATTTTCTCTTTAGTAAAGCCATGAGAAATTACAAAAGGAAAACTGACAAGGGCTCAACTCCGCCCCACATAATGTTAAAGGCGGCAAAGGAAGTTGTGAATAATAGTAAACATGTCCGGAGCATCACTAAAGAATATAATATTCCTGAAGCAAGTTTAAGAAGATTTATAAAAAGAGGTAGTGCGGAGGAATTGTCTGGGGAAGCTGAAATGCCCATTACTAAAGTGGGATATGTAAAGCCTCGACAGGTAAAGCCTGACAGTACTTTGTTTCAAAAAATATTTTGAAGACCTCTAATTATTTTTTTAGGTTTTTTCTGATGATCAAGAAGCCCTTCTTGAAGAATATCTTCTTCAAGCTGCCGATATTTAGTATGGTTTGTCACCAAGAGAAGTCCGATTATTTGCTTATGAATATGCCACAGCACTAAAGCTTAAATTTCCAAATTCGTGGAAAGAAAATAAAACAGCAGGTGAGGACTGGTTCACTTATTATATGAAACGGCATCCCAAATTATCCATAAGAACACCCGAAGCCACAAGTTTGGCAAGGGCATCTAGTTTTAATAAAACAAATGTGAAATTTTTTTAAAAATTTACACACAGTCTTAGATAGACTTAAAATTGGTCCCGAAAGTATTTATAACATGGACGAAACGGGCGTTACAACTGTTCAGGAGAATCACATCACAGGAAAGAGGAACACTTGTCACACTTGCTGTTGCTGTTTCTGCCACAGGAAATAGTATTCCTCCTTATTTTATATTTCCGAGAGTTAATTTTAGGCAGTATATGGTGTCAAATGGTCCTACTGGAAGTGTTGATGGTGCTAATCCATCTGGATGGATGAATGCCAATCTTTTTTAGAATGGGCAAAACATTTCGTAAGACACGTTCGTTGCTCAAAAGAAAATCCACTTTTATTAATCCTGGATAACCATGATTCCCACTTGTCCATTGCAGCTCTGGATTACTTTAAAGATAATGGAGTAACAGTTTTGTCTTTTCCACCTCACTGCTCCCATAAACTCCAGCCTCTGGATCGTTCAGTTTACGGGCCTCTTAAAAAGTATGTCAACTCGGCATGTGATTCATGGATAACAAGTCACCCGGGAACAACAATGACAATAAATGACATTCCAAAAATATTAACAACAGCCCTACCCTTATCTATAACACCTAGCAATATCACAGCTGGATTTCAGAAAACGGGAATATATCCCTTTAATAGGGATATATTTCCAGATGAGGAATTTTTAGCGTCTTATTCTACAGATAGACCAAACACTTCAAATATTGATTTACAGGAAACTGAAGCCATCAGTAGGGTATAAATGGGTACGCACCGAACCCAGCACCCAATTAACATAAATTAAACATAAATTAAACAGGTGTACAGTAAGCGGACCCAGATAAAGGGTTTCTTTTATGTCCATGAGAAAAGCCACAGGTGTTTTTTGACCATTCAGTGTTAACCTTGAATTGTGCTTTCAGGGTGTACCGTTTTTTGTACTTAACATTGGGAAATTTGGTACATAAAACAATACGTGAAAGTGTCAAGGTTTAAAAAGTATGAATCAAACAATTTTCTAGGTTACTCTTATAATAATAAAACAAAAACATTAAACAAGCAGAGTAGCCTAGAAATCGCAAAACAAATACTGAAAAATTTAATATTTAAAGAGAACAAAATTTTAAGACTGGAGATTGATTGTTTTATCAGAGAAGTAGTTAGTAAAGTCAAGTAAAAAGTTAAAGTTTGAGTTAAGCCCCGTACGGGCTACTCCTAGGGATATGCCCGTACTAAATTTAGTTAGTTCAAATAAGTTACGTTGGTTTTTAATGCAAAGTTAGTTTTGATGGTCCACCGGTCTCATGGTCCCAAGAAGATAGTTCCATATGGTACATTTGCCCAGTGACGTAAAAGTGACCCTATATGTAATTCCAAAATTTATACGTCACATATGGTGGAGGCGCCCCCGTTCCCAGTGACCTTTGTGAAACGTCGGTTATGGTAAGCTGTGCCCGCCCCAGTTCCAGTGCCCTTTGTGAAGCGATAGGAAAAGTCGCTCATGGTACGCCCTTCCTACCCCTCAGTGTATTTGTGGAAGAAAATGCCATATATATGGTAAAGGCGTCCCGTTCCCCGGAGAAGAAATGTGTGTGAAGTGACGAAGATGGGGAAAAATATGTTGCGTAGCGTAGCTGCAAGGAGAGTAGCTGCTGTAGCTACAAGAAAAGAGAAGATAAGGTATATCTTCAGTTTTGAAATATGGCTAAATGGTGTTAGCCAGAGTTGATAAAGAAGAATATGGAAATATATTTATTTGTGTCGAAGTTGTATGGTACGTCGTGAAGACGGAGTTCAGAAGCAGCATGAGGCTGCATTAGCACTGGAAGCCGCAGCTCTAGTATGGGGAAGAGCTCTGAAGTATGGTCTTGAATTGTGGGGTACAAGACAGTTAAGCGGCCCTGAGAAGCTCAGGATATGGGAAATTGGCATGAAGTTGCAGTAACCTGATGTGGAAGAAGAAAATGGGAATGAAAGGCAGACAATGGTACGTGGAGAAGTACGGGACAAATGGCCAATGGAACGCACCATCAAGGACATGGACAGGCAGGCAAGGTGGACGCAATTTTTTTTATAAAGGCTAGTATAAGAAGAATGTGGAATATTAGGTTAATTTCTAAGTATGAATATAAAAAAAAATTGATTTTCTTTTTATGTAAGAGATATTTTTTGTTTTTAAACTATGCAATAAATTTAAAAAGAGCAAAAGATAAAATAGCAAAAAATCACCTAATTAATAGTACATGTAAAACATAGCTAATTATTTTCTTTCCCACTGGTATATTAAATAAATCATTGAATTACTTTTTAATGGTTCAACGTTTTGCTGACGAGACAAGGCCAAGTTCACTTTTATTGTTACAGGACTGGTCAGTTTTTAAATAACACAAACTTTTTTGCTTATTTAGCTGTCTGGTGTAGTACATAAATATCTAGTAAACTTAAAGATTAATAAAAAAATTACAATTTATGAGTAACAATAATTAGGTCATTTTTGTCTAAAAATAATCTTACCGTTAAAACTATATTTATTTAAAGTACCTACTTAAAGAAAAGCTTAAAAAGGTTTTTAACAATTAAGCTAAAATCTTATTTGAACTAATTATTTCAGCAAAAACATCTCTAGAAGTTTTTAAATAATTATTTTAGATAATTTATCCGGAAGAATTTTAAAATTTCAAAAAAAAGAGTCATAATGTTAAATATAACCTAAATGAATTATTTTTAGAAAAAAACTATTTTTACATTTTTCGTGCATTTTTTGAAAAAAATTAATTGGAAAAAAACAAAAATTTAATAAAACGTTAAGATTATTTACAATAAATATAATTTATATAATAAGTAACATAATGTTAGGTTTTAAATATTTGTAAGCTATATGGAACTATCGTTTTTCGATAATATTGCTAATTTTTTTTAAAGGTTTAAAGTAAATTTGGCTCATTTCTAATAGCGTTGTGGGTCCAACGCTTTCAGGGAAAGGGCATATGTGAACACCTAGTACAAAAAGTATACATTTTGGGAATTTTAAAAATATACATTTTTGGGAAATTTAAATATAATTGGGTTACTTAACATTGGGAAATTTGGTACATAAAACAATACGTGAAGTGTCAAGGTTTAAAAAGTATGAATCAAACAATTTTCTAGGTTACTCTTATAATAATAAAACAAAAACATTAAACAAGCGAGTAGCCTAGAAATGCAAAACAAATACTGAAAAATTTAATATTTAAAGAGAACAAAATTTTAAGACGGGGATTTGGATTGATTGTTTTATCAGAGAAGTAGTTAGTAAAGACAAGTAAAAAGTTAAAGTTTGAGTTAAGCCCTGTACGGGCTATCCCTAGGGATATGCCCGTACTAAATTTAGTTAGTTCAATAAGTTACGTTGGTTTTAATGCAAAGTTAGTGTTGATGGTCCACCGGTCTCATTGTCCCAAGAAGATAGTTCCATATGGTACATTTGCCCAGTGACGTAAAGTGGCCCTATGTATATAAATTCCAAAATTTTCAACGTCACAATAATTATTACCAAAATATTAATTTCTCTCTTTACTTCTGGTTGTTAATGAGTATGTCAGCATATTGTTGATATCTCATAAACCAACAACAATTGACGTCAAAATTTGTTAAAATATACAGGGCGTTCCATGTTAAAAAAACCTTCTGACTCTAAAAATTCTGTTTTGAGACATCCTGTATATTTACCTGTTTTGTCAATAAAACGAGTGTATTTAAATAAACATTTCTTATTTTGGGGTTATTTTTGTATCTTGTACAGGGGCGAACTTAGTTTGTGTATAAATAAAGTTGGGACACACCGTGTATATATTTTATATTTAATTTTTAGTTTATTTATTGGTTTTTCTTATTTAACATTTTTATAACAGGTTATTATTAATATTCAATTTACCATAATTGCTCTATTAAACTTCCGTCTCGTCGCCCATGCTTAACAAACAAGCCGCTTTATAAGTGCTTGAAATTCGGTTTTTTGCTGTCTTAATTGAGATTCTATAAACCTTAGAATTATTAACCGCTTTAGTCATTTTTGAAAATGATTTTTTTTCTGTAAGAAAACGATAACAAATATTAAACATTTTATTGTAATTAACAATTAATACCCATTCTAATGACGTATAACTAGGTTAAAACTTAAAATTTTAATATAATAAAACCTTGTTCCAATAGATACACTACCGCAACAACAAAAGCTGGAAAGATTTAGTTTAAAGAGAAAAATGGCATTCATTTTGGTATACCGGGTGATGCATCGCCGGGCGGGACATAGGAAATCCCATGTAATTTTTAATGGGGTCAATTATTGGCTCTCCTAATTATTTTAGGGAAAAATTCTATTAAAGTTTATTGAAGAGCATGCAAATCTACGTCCATGGTAAAAACTTTAGATTTTTCGGTTAACCCGTTTGCTAGTTAGATGCTAAAATATTTTTAAAAATTATTACATTATTATCGCCTCATATTTATGAACAACAATAAAAATACCAGTTAGCGTGACGTACCGTTGTCATTTTGAAATTAAGTGCTTTATTATTATCAAAAAATCGTACAGTGAAAAGATTAAAGTTGTATTTATACAAACGAATTAAGTTAAGTTAAACTAAACTAGAGTAACAAATTTGAAGAACTTATGATATTTATAATATTTATCTGCTTAAATAAATTATTAATATTATTACAATAATTAATATGTTGGAAATAAACTTAAGATTTAAGAAAATTTTCAAATATTCCTCCATTGACTGCTAGACAATAACCCAGACGTTCATAAAATTGTCTTTTTACATTGGCTAACTGGTAAATTGAAATTTTATTGCATTCTGCAGAAATATCATTTTTTAACTCATCCAGATTAGAGTAATTTTTAAGCTTGTATAATCATGCTTTTTAAATGGCCCCAGAGGAAGAAGTCATTTGGCGAAATATCAGGAGACCTGGCTGGCCAATTTATGGTGTGATGTAGGCCAATAACATTTTCATTAAAAGCATTGTGTAAATATTCCCGAACAGCCAGGGTCAATTTATTTAAGGTCATTATAGAATACTCAAAAATCTTGCTTCGTAAAATTTTAAATTTTCAGTAAGCTGTTAAAAATGCCCATTTATTTCGCGGATTCTTAAAATTGGATCTATCCAAAACGACAATATCTTCTTAATATACGCCTTCTTCATGTAAAACCACTTGTAGTGGCTACCGGTGGCGACTGCAAGCAGTGACGAATCCAGAGGAAGGTGGGGGCGAGCCCTGTGAGCCCTACAAAACACATGGTAGTTGCCAGTTTGATCCTGAAACTTTTAAAAATGTGAAATTGTACAGGGTGACGCCTTGCAGGGTATAGCGAAAACTAAAAGAGTTAGAACAGATCTGATTGCGCAATCTCCATTTCGATTTTTAAAACAAATTGAAGGGTAAAAGCAAACCATGGCAAACTTAATTCGTTTTGGAGATAAAGAGTGTATTTTAAATTTTGTCAATTTGGCCAGGCACACGTACGTCGCTTAATATTAAAGATAGAAGAAAAGTTTAAATAGAAGAGTTTTAGGGATTTTCACGTAGAATTTAGTGGCGTACCAACATTATCTCCATTTACTTTCATTTTAAAGTAATAACACAAAGTTGTTTTTTTGTTAAATAAAACACCCTATATATTTTATTACCAATAGGAAGGTCTCCGTAAAAGCTATAGGCAATGCCATATTTGATATATTTATTTTTTAACAGTTTCAGAAATATGGTCATCATTAGGATGATAGCTACTATCATTCACTTACAAAACTTTAGGTTAATTTTCATAACAGAAAATTGATGACAAAAATTATACTTAGAACGTTAATAATAAACATATAGGGGGTCCGGAAATTATGAGCACATATTTTAAGAGGCGATTCTGCGTCCAAAATAAACCCTAGTTTTCTATATAGATGTATGTCCAGAAGTGCTTCCTTACCAAGATACGGGTACATAAATTAATGCTTAAAAATAAAACTTTTTGGGATTATGGTTATAGAAAAAGTTGAAAAACGTATTTTAAAATGAATCTGAACACAAACGGTGGAGTTAAAAGTTTAAAAATCTGTCAAGTAAAGGCGTTCTTTATAAACCGAAAACGACGTGGAATATTAATAGAAAGGGAATTTGAATTTAAGCCCTATTAAGCCAAAAACAAACTATTTTTCTTTTTGAAATGATCTAAATGTACTTAAGAATAACAAATCTTTACCATTTTCTTCAATTTTAAGGGCAATAAGGGATATTTACGACAGTTTATTTAGGTACGACATTAATAGGGCGTCACTGTTTTATTGCCCTTTACATTAGAAATATTATATATACTATACCGTCATAATTTCTTTAGCAAAAAAGAAAGACAAATTGACATTATGATTAACTGCCTACAATTTAAATAATGGTATAATATTATTTATTATAGAATCAAATTATATATATTAATGAAATGTATATACACTCCTGGACAAAAAAAAACGGACACACAAAATTTTCTCAAAGTTTGATGTCTCGTAACTTTTTATTTTTAGTTCGATTTGTATGCATTTTTTACCAGTTTGTAGATCATATCATTAAGAGCTTGCTGAATTTTGCAAAATTGCCTTACATTGTGATTTGATGGAATTATACCGGAGTAAATCAAAATGTTGTTTTTTTGATGCAAGTTTAAGACACGCTGTGGTAAAAACTGATGGCCGTCTTTTATTCAAATGTAGAGTAACATGAAGAGGAAATAATTCTCTACATTTTGTTTTTTAATCATCTCGATATCTTTATTCTGAAAGAAAACACACATTTTAAAAGAAAATAATGCAATTTATGAGTAGAAAAATTAAAAACATTACATTTTAATCAAGCAGCATTGGTGCTCTGTTGCGTAGTAACGGTGCATGCGATTGTTGTTTCTGTTAATTTGTATATTTTGTCAAAACTGACGGTGTAGTGTCATTAAGCATTTTCTTAATATGCAAAAATAATGCAATTTATCTGCAAAAATTACAAAGTACCGATTAATCAACTTAAACAAGCAAACAAACACTAATATTGTGTATTGCCTCCTCGGGCTCTAATAACTGCTGCCATGCGACGTGGTAAGCTCAGAATACAGTCGTCCATTGCCCTTTGCGGAATGTTTTCCCACTCTTCAAGAAGAGCCATCCGAAGATTTGGAATTGTCTCTAGTTGTCGGTTGCGAATAAGCCTTCCTAACATGTCCCACACATGCTCGATCGGGTTTAGATCAGGACTACGTGGAGGCCACTCTAATCGCTGAACGTCCATTTCATCCAGATATTCATTCACATCTTCTGACCGCATATTAAGAAAATGCTTAATGACACTACACCGTCAGTTTTGACAAGATATACAAATTAACAGAAACAACAATCGCATGCACCGTTACTACGCAACAGAGCACCAATGCTGCTTGATTAAAATGTAATGTTTTTAATTTTTCTACTCATAAATTGCATTATTTTCTTTTAAAATGTGTGTTTTCTTTCAGAATAAAGATATCGAGATGATTAAAAAAACAAAATGTAGAGAATTATTTCCTCTTCATGTTACTCTACATTTGAATAAAAGACGGCCATCAGTTTTTACCACAGCGTGTCTTAAACTTGCATCAAAAAAACAACATTTTGATTTACTCCGGTATAATTCCATCAAATCACAATGTAAGGCAATTTTGCAAAATTCAGCAAGCTCTTAATGATATGATCTACAAACTGGTAAAAAATGCATACAAATCGAACTAAAAATAAAAAAGTTACGAGACATCAAACTTTGAGAAAATTTTGTGTGTCCGGTTTTTTTGTCCAGGAGTGTATATACATTTCATTAATATATATAATTTGATTCTATAATAAATAATATTATACCATTATTTAAATTGTAGGCAGTTAATCATAATGTCAATTTGTCTTTCTTTTTTGCTAAAGAAATTATGACGGTATAGTATATATTAATATTTCTAATGTAAAGGGCAATAAAACAGTGACGCCCTATTAATGTCGTACCTAAATAAACTGTCGTAAATATCCCTTATTGCCCTTAAATTAGAAGAAAATGGTAAAGATTTGTTATTCTGAAGTACATTTAGATCATTTCAAAAAGAAAAATAGTTTGTTTTTGGCTTAATAGGGCTTAAATTCAAATTCCCCTTTCTATTAATATTCCACGTCGTTTTCGGTTTATAAAGAACGCCTTTACTTGACAGATTTTTAAACTTTTAACTCCACCGTTTGTGTTTAGATTCATCCCAAAATACGTTTTTTAACTTTTTCTATAACCATAATCTCAAAAAGTTTTATTTTTAAGCATTAATTTATGTACCCGTATCTTGGTAAGGAAGCACTTCTGGACATACATCTATATAGAAAACTAGGGTTTATTTTGGACGCAGAATCGCCTCTTAAAATATGTGCTCATAATTTCCGGACCCCCTATATGTTTATTATTAACGTTCTAAGTATAATTTTTGTCATCAATTTTCTGTTATGAAAATTAACCTAAAGTTTTGTAAGTGAATGATAGTAGCTATCATCCTAATGATGACCATATTTCTGAAACTGTTAAAAAATAAATATATCAAATATGGCATTGCCTATAGCTTTTACGGAGACCTTCCTATTGGTAATAAAATATATAGGGTGTTTTATTTAACAAAAAAACAACTTTGTGTTATTACTTTAAAATGAAAGTAAATGGAGATAATGTTGGTACGCCACTAAATTCTACGTGAAAATCCCTAAAACTCTTCTATTTAAACTTTTCTTCTATCTTTAATATTAAGCGACGTACGTGTGCCTGGCCAAATTGACAAAATTTAAAATACACTCTTTATCTCCAAAACGAATTAAGTTTGCCATGGTTTGCTTTTACCCTTCAATTTGTTTTAAAAATCGAAATGGAGATTGCGCAATCAGATCTGTTCTAACTCTTTTAGTTTTCGCTATACCCTGCAAGGCGTCACCCTGTACAATTTCACATTTTTAAAAGTTTCAGGATCAAACTGGCAACTACCATGTGTTTTGTAGGGCTCACAGGGCTCGCCCCCACCTTCCTCTGGATTCGTCACTGCTTGCAGTCGCCACCGGTAGCCACTACAAGTGGTTTTACATGAAGAAGGCGTATATTAAGAAGATATTGTCGTTTTGGATAGATCCAATTTTAAGAATCCGCGAAATAAATGGGCATTTTTAACAGCTTACTGAAAATTTAAAATTTTACGAAGCAAGATTTTTGAGTATTCTATAATGACCTTAAATAAATTGACCCTGGCTGTTCGGGAATATTTACACAATGCTTTTAATGAAAATGTTATTGGCCTACATCACACCATAAATTGGCCAGCCAGGTCTCCTGATATTTCGCCAAATGACTTCTTCCTCTGGGGCCATTTAAAAAGCATGATTATACAAGCTTAAAAATTACTCTAATCTGGATGAGTTAAAAAATGATATTTCTGCAGAATGCAATAAAATTTCAATTTACCAGTTAGCCAATGTAAAAGACAATTTTATGAACGTCTGGGTTATTGTCTAGCAGTCAATGGAGGAATATTTGAAAATTTTCTTAAATCTTAAGTTTATTTCCAACATATTAATTATTGTAATAATATTAATAATTTATTTAAGCAGATAAATATTATAAATATCATAAGTTCTTGAAATTTGTTACTCTAGTTTAGTTTAACTTAACTTAATTCGTTTGTATAAATACAACTTTAATCTTTTCACTGTACGATTTTTTGATAATAATAAAGCACTTAATTTCAAAATGACAACGGTATGTCACGCTAACTGGTATTTTTATTGTTGTTCATAAATATGAGGCGATAATAATGTAATAATTTTTAAAAATATTTTAGCATCTAACTAGCAAACGGGTTAACCGAAAAATCTAAAGTTTTTACCATGGACGTAGATTTGCATGCTCTTCAATAAACTTTAATAGAATTTTTCCCTAAAATAATTAGGGGAGCCAATAATTGACCCCATTAAAAATTACATGGGATTTCCTATGTCCCGCCCGGCGATGCATCACCCGGTATACCAAAATGAATGCCATTTTTCTCTTTAAACTAAATCTTTCCAGCTTTTGTTGTT
The DNA here is from genome assembly GCA_014170235.1 of Listronotus bonariensis. Lineage (NCBI taxonomy): Eukaryota > Metazoa > Arthropoda > Insecta > Coleoptera > Curculionidae > Listronotus > Listronotus bonariensis. The sequence goes on from JACEGR010009605.1 coordinate 24,502, forward strand.
GCGGTAGTGTATCTATTGGAACAAGGTTTTATTATATTAAAATTTTAAGTTTTAACCTAGTTATACGTCATTAGAATGGGTATTAATTGTTAATTACAATAAAATGTTTAATATTTGTTATCGTTTTCTTACAGAAAAAAAATCATTTTCAAAAATGACTAAAGCGGTTAATAATTCTAAGGTTTATAGAATCTCAATTAAGACAGCAAAAAACCGAATTTCAAGCACTTATAAAGCGGCTTGTTTGTTAAGCATGGGCGACGAGACGGAAGTTTAATAGAGCAATTATGGTAAATTGAATATTAATAATAACCTGTTATAAAAATGTTAAATAAGAAAAACCAATAAATAAACTAAAAATTAAATATAAAATATATACACGGTGTGTCCCAACTTTATTTATACACAAACTAAGTTCGCCCCTGTACAAGATACAAAAATAACCCCAAAATAAGAAATGTTTATTTAAATACACTCGTTTTATTGACAAAACAGGTAAATATACAGGGTGTCTCAAAACAGAATTTTTAGAGTCAGAAGGTTTTTTTAAATGGAACGCCCTGTATATTTTAACAAATTTTGACGTCAATTGTTGTTGGTTTATGAGATATCAACAATATGCTGACATACTCATTAACAACCAG
>JACEGR010009606.1:0-25145 GCA_014170235.1 Listronotus bonariensis
TTTTTCCAGAATAAAATTAAAAAGTTTATTTAACATTTTAAGAAAATTAAAACTTTTATACATTATAAAGAACTACTCTGCTCTTACACAATATAATAAAAGTTAATATTACTTTAAAAGAAATAAAATATTGAAAAATTTAATATTAAGTTACTTACGATACAAAGATTTTAATCTATAAACAAAGACTCATTAGCACTTGGTTAAAATTATTTTTATCCAATAAAATAAAATTTTAACAAGACGCCAGACGAGAACTGGGCCAATGGTTGCGTCTCTGGAGAAAAGCCAAATAAAATTTTGTTTAAATTTAATCTCCCAGAAAACAAATAAAGCATAAAATACTTTAATATATGTGTATTTTTTACTATTCTTTTTATCTGGTTAACATACCTAATAGGTGAATCTTTTACCAGTTGTTTTAAAGTAAGGTAATTTTCTAGAAAATGGGAGCAACTCCTATTTTGACGAAATTTGGTATACGGGGTTTTGGGGCGCTGATCACGAATCTGAAAGAATTATTTGGCGGAAACGTTTCGTTCTCGAGATATCCATCATCAAAGTTGATATTTGAACTAACCTTATTTTCACTATATTCCTCTTCTTTTGCACACAATTCTTGATTTAAAGCTAAAGTGTCACACAATATTTGATTTTCACCTTTTAACACCCCGTTTTTCTACGTTTTTACATTATTTTTGAATTAAATTGCGTGGCTTTTCTTTGATAATCCGGCAACCATACATACACATAGGGCTTCATGGCAAACTGGGATTAAAATGATTCAAAGTATAGCTATGCAGTTTAATGCAAAAATAATGTAAAAACGTAGAAAAACGGGGTTTTAAAAGGTGAAAATCAAATATTGTGTGACACTTTAGCTTTAAATCAAGAATTGTGTGCAAAAAGAAGGGGGAATATAGTGAAAATAAGCTTAGTTCAAATTTGAACTTTGATGATGGATATCTCGAGAACGAAACGTTTTTCGATTCGTGATCAGCGCCCCAAAAACCCCCGTATACCAAATTTCGTCAAAATCGGAGTTGCTCCCATTTTCTATAAAATTACCAAAAGTAATGTCAAACTCTAAAGTGTTCATCAGACATTTCATTTTTATATTTTTTAATTTTCTAACAAGTTTATTAGTAAGTTTTTAGGTAAACTGTTTACCACATTTTTGGTAAACTATTTACCACATTTTTGAGACGCAACCATTGGCTCAGTTCTCGTCTGGCGTCTTGTTAAGATTTTATTTTATTGGATTAAAATAATTTCAACTGAGTGCTAATGAACCTTTGTTTATAGATTGAAATCTTTGTATTGTAAGTAACTTAATATTAAATTTTTCAATATTTTATTTCTTTTAAAGTAATATTAACTTTTATTATATTGTGTAAGTATAGTGCCTCATAATGTATAAAAGTTTTAATTTTCTTAAAATCTTAAATAAACTTTTTAATTTTATTCTGGAGAAAAGCCAAATAATATTTTGTATACTATATATATAACTCAAAATAAAAAAAAATAAATACAGTCTTTTTATTTCCAGGTTTGGTTAATACAGACTGTCTACGGATGGGGTTAAGAAGAGGACAAATGGACAAAAATTTAATTTTTCGAAAAAAATCATTCTTTATAAAAATTTGTGCTTGTAAAAAAAATAGAATTTTCGAAGAGAAAAAGTTGATTTTGTATACAGGGTTTGTAAAAACTTAAAAACATGTTTTTTCTCCAAGAGCAAACTACCTTTATTTTTTATTTTTAAGCAAAATATCATTAGGATGTTTTTTTACAATAATGTTTTCGATCGATAAAAACAATAACACAAAATTTTATTAAACTTCATAATTTGGCAAAAACGTCTTGATTACATTCGTTTACAGCTTAAAAATTGTGTTTTGTAGGAATTTGGAAAAATCAGGCGTTTGATAACTCCAAAATCACTTTCATGAAAGTTTTTGATACCCCTGTAACATTAATAAAGAAACGAAAAACTAAATCATTTTTTAAATGGCATTTTCCTTAAAAATTAAAAATAAAGGTACTTTACTCTTGGAGAAAAATTATGTTTCTTAAGTTTTTGCTAGCCCTGAATACAAAATCAACATTTTCTCTTCGTAAATCCTATATTTTTACAAGCAAAAATTTTTATAAAGATGACAAACGATTAAATTTTTGGTCCAATTGTCCTCTTGTTAACCCTATCCGTGGACAGACTGTATACAAGGTATCTCAAAAACAAAAATATTATTGTGAAGTAGTTTTTAATGGAATACCAGGTATATTTTAACAAATTTCAACTCTATTAAATTCTACATTAAAAATATATTACACACTATACGTCAATAATTATTGCTGGTTTTTGAGATGTCAGCAATATGCTAATATACTCGTCAACGATTAAAAGTGTAAAAGCGAAATAATATTTTGATTCTCATTATTTTTAAATAATTCTGTTACTGTCAGAGTGACAAATAATATAATAACCTGTAATTAATAACCTTTCATTAGTTTATTTCTGATACATATTTACTTACTTACCCTAAAAACCATCCATAATGGACGTATAGCAATACGTTAGTTTTTTTGATGCAATTAAGTAAATATGTGACTATAAACTAAATTTCTGACATACTTATTAATAGTTCTTACAATGGAAGTTAATTAATTACATGTTATTATATTATTTATCACTTTGACAGTAACAAAATTATTTAAAAATATCAATTAGAACCAAAATATTATTTTCTTCACTTTTAATCGTTAATGAATATATTAGTATATTGATGACATCTTAAAAACCAGTAATAATTGACCCATAGTGTGTTTTACATTTTTAATGTAGAATTTAATACAGAGTTAAAATTTGTTAAAATATACAAGTGTTCGGTTTAAAAAACTTACATGACAATAAAAATATGTTATTGAGACATCTAGTATATTAACTAGTACTGCCAATAAAAAGAATGTGTCCGAATAAACCTTTTTTATTTTGGGTTGATTTTTGAATCTTGTACAGGGGCGAAGCTCCTTCGTGTATAAATAGAGTTGGGACACCCTGTATATTACAATCCATAAAGTATTATAAACTTACTATAACTTACTAAAAACTGTTGATTGTTGATATCTTAATTTTCCTCTTCGTCTTTTTGAGATTTTTATGCACATGAAACTTCACTTCGGTGTGACAATGCAACCGAATAAACTACGTTGCACTATGGTATAGAAATCCATTTTTTTTGGCTCATGCTGTGTATTTCAAAGTAGATACTTCAAGCTACATGTACACTAAATTATAAAAGGATTTGACCACTTTTATTAGGTTAACAAGAAACTTAAAAGGTGTTTTAGGAATAAATAAAAATTATACAACTAAAAATGATTAAATATTAAATGAAAAGTGTTTTAGCTTTGCCGCAAAAACTGCAATAATTTATATTATTCTTACCTATGGAAACATAAAATCTACTAAGTTTATTATTAGTATAGTTTACTAAAAAAAGTAAAATAATTTAAAAAATAAAAGTTATTCTTGTGTTTTCGAACAAAGTCTCGCTACTTTACTAATTGTAAGGATAGATTCAAGTTTTTTTTTTATAACTACAGGGTTTTCCATTTAAAAATATTCTTTTTTGTCCTACCCTGTATATCCTAAAAGATAAAATCGTTCTGATGAAAGTTACGGATACTACAGAATTGCCCCAATAAAACAACAACGGAAAAATATCTGATGTAAAAAAACTTAGATATCAAAACAAAAACAACAATAAAAAGACGAACAAATTCCACCGGACAAATTAATATTTCCGTGAGTGAGATAAATAAAATTATCGGTGTCGAAGATCTGAACAAAAAATTTCAAAACATAAAAACGTATGGAATGTGCCAAACTGATAAAAATAAACCAAATAGTGAGAATACCATAGGCGTAGGTGTAAATAATTATTTATTAGATGACCAAAAAAATAATTCAGAGGAAATATTTTTGCCAAGAAAGTCAATTTTACGAACGCCCACCAAATCAGATAAAACAGGTAAAATGACTGATCCCGCATCACAAAAACGGCTCCGATCAGAATCAAGCCCCACTGGAATAGAAGAGAGACAAAAATCCGGAAACAAACAGATGATAGTGTAGCATCGCAAAAGAATAACATAGAGTTTGAAGATGAAGAAAAAACTTAAACCAGCATTTGAACGTGAATGAGGAAGATGGTGCGGGTAGTAATCTTCACAAAATATTGGAAGCTTTAGAAACCATCCATTGTTTTGCAGAAAACGTAGAATTTAATAATGAGGACCTCTCAGCAATGAGAAAGGCGACATTTAATGTACATAAGATAGTGACTACTCTTGTCTACAAAGTAGGACAGCTGGAAAAAGAGAACTACATCCTTCGCCAAAAAATTGATAATAATAAACAGACAAACCGGAACTACACTTTTCCTTCATTTCCACCTTTACCCAAGGTCTCCACATCATTAGACGTTTCCTATTTAAATGAAAGACAGTACGAAATTCCTGAGAAAAAGAAAAAACCTACAGTACTATTACAAAATTAAATGGAAACACGAACCAAACAATCACTACGGACAAATGAGTTACGCCTCCACAAAGGAAAAAACATGAAACGATAATAAGACTGAAAGAAGAAGGTAACCCAAGAAAATTATTAAAAGAAATTAAACAAAAGCATAGCAAAAATGGCGATTTTCCGGAAAATTTTAAGAATATTAAAGATCTACCCAGTGGTGCAGTTATTGTGGAGTGTCATAATGAATCCCAACAAAAAAGTGGCACAAAATATTAGAAAGTCATAGTGAACTAGAAATAAAAGAAATAGAGAACACCGATCCCATGTTTATGATAACGGGGATAGTAAAAGGGTATGACGCACAAACCTTTATAAAAGAACTTGTAATGGATAACCCTCAGATGCAAGTAGTTTTTGGAGAGGGTATAGAAGAGAAAATTAAATTTATTTCCAAAAGGAATGCCGAAATAAAAACAAGGAAAACTGGATATTGCAAACAAATCCAGTAATATTTAAGTGGATAATAAAAAACGATAACCTAAGCTTTGACTTAACCAGGGCATATGTTCAAGAATACAATAATTTGGCTATGTGTTATAAATGTTGCTTTTTTGGTCACGTGGCCAAATACTGCAAAGGTGAATTATGTTGCCACAAGTGTGGTGGAAAACATGAAGGAAGGCAATGTTCTGAAGATACTCCATTAGATTGTCCAAATTGCAAACGCATGAAACTTAAAGACAGAATACATACGGCCAGAGACCCAAAATGTCCTGCATATTTACAAAAACTTGAAAGGCATCGGCAACATACAAATTATGATAGTAGCCAAGATGATAAACCTTTTTTATTACAGAATTAGGGGCTCCCAAGCCGGAAGTCATAACAATTCAGGAAGAGAAAAAACACATAAGTCCTGTGTGTACTGACAAAATTAGTGTAATCCATCAGAACTTACAATCCATTGGAAATAGTGTCAACCTTTTGGATGACTTTCTGGAAGAGCAAAAAGATTGTGTAGTTTTATGTGCCACAGAACACTGGAAAACAAGTGAACAGTTACCTCATTATAATATAAAAGACTTTAATCTCGCAGCAAGTTTCTGTAGAGCAGGAATAAATAGACATGGTGGTTGTGCAATTTATGTTAAAAATGTTTGTAAATATAAAGTAAGACTAGATGTAAATAAATTAGGCTTAGAAAATTATTTTGAATGTTGTAGTTGTGAGGTAACAAATTAATAGTAGTAAGATAGTCATAGTTTCGTTGTATAGGCCGCCAGATGGCGATATTAAAATATTCCAAGATAAATTGGAAGAATTGCTGAATATGAATAATAAAAATAACATCATTATTTGTGGAGACCTAAATGTAGATTTTTTGTTGAAAAACAAAAATATGCTAAATATTATGTCTATTGCTAATTCATTTAATGTATATCACACTATTAATGCGCCAACACGGATTACAGAATCCAGTCAGAGATGCATTGACAACATATTAACCAATTTTAAGAGTAATTTTACATCAGAGGTTTTGCATTCTCACATTTCCGATCATACAGCACAAAAAATAACACTAAAATTTAATAAGAAGCCCAACCAACATATCTTTAAACGAAATTTTTCTAAAAACAATATATTAACCTTTAAAAAAGGCTATCTGAAATATGTTGGAACAAAATATATTCTCTAGATAATTCTCTTGTAAACGATCAATGGAATGAATTTATACAAATTATTTTGCTACACTTTAATAACTGTTTTCCATTAAAAAAGTTCCAATTAACAACCGTAAAAAAACAAAACACATGTTGAAAAACCCGGAGATTAGAGAATGTAAAAAACAATTAGATAAATTATATGTATTAAAAAATATAAATATTAGATATAAATCTTTGTATAGTGAAAAGAAAAAGAAGTATGACTCTTTACTCTTAAAATGCAAAAAGAATGAGATTTCGGAGCGTTTGAAAACTTCTGATAATAAAACAAAAAGTGTATGGGCAATTGTCAATGAAATTAGCGGAAAATCAAAAAATAATGATATAAACATAGATGGTGATCCAGAAAATGTGGCAAATAAGTTTAATGCCCACTGGCTGGATTCTGTATGCAAGATTTCAGCTAATTTGGACAACATCCCGTTTAACTCTTTTATACATCGTAATCCAGAGTCTATTGTTCTTAAACTGGTCACTACCGCTGAGATCTTGGAAATAACTCATAAATTAAAAAATAAAACTAGCAGTGGTCATGATGAAATATCAACTTCTTTGCTAAAAAACATAGCACAGGTAATTGTTAAACCTCTAGTTTACATTGTTAATAACTCTCTGAAGTTTGGTATTTTTCCTGATCAACTGAAACTAGCTGTCGTAGTCCCTATATTTAAAAAAGGTGATAATACAAACATCAACAACTATAGACCAATTAGTTTGCTTCCATCATTTTCTAAATTATTTGAACACATTATGTGTAGACGAATTATGGATTTTATGATTGAAAATGAACTACTTAATGAATCCCAACACGGCTTTATTACAGGCAGATCCACACAGACAGCGATTTTTCAGTTTGTTGAGCACATTATAAGATCCTTAGAGGATGGGAATGTAACCTTGGGGATGTTCCTCGACTTGTCAAAAGCATATGATACTTTAAATCACGAAATACTTATAAAGAAACTTGAGCTGTATGGCATTCGGGGAACAGCACTAAGGTGGATAGTCTCTTATTTGTCCGGGAGGCATCAACAAATTGTTATAGGGAAAGGGAATAACCGGGCTTGGTCAAAAAAATCAGAACTGACAATTGGTATACCACAGGGGAGTGTTATCGGCCCACTCTTATTTGTTATCTATACAAATAACATCTCTGAAATACTGAATAAACAGGGGGGTAGTACTATTACAAGCTATGCAGATGACACTAATCTCTTGGTAAGTGCATCGAGCACAACAACGGCTATTGATAAAGCAAACTTACTAATGATGGAGGCAGACAATTGGTTCTCTAAAAATAAATTAGTGTTAAATAGTTCTAAAACTAGCATTATGATATTCAAACCCAGTCGCGGAAGAAGAGAAGAACCACAAACAATTAATGTCAATGGTCTAGAGTTAGATTTGGACTCCAGTGCCAAGTTTCTGGGTGTTGTTTTAGACAATGCACTTTCTTGGGATGAACACGTGGAACTTATGGAAAAAGGTTGAACTCAGTGTGTTATAGCTTTAGAGTATTGTGTAAATATCTAGATGTACAAACTAGAATAATGTTGTATCATGCAAATTTTGAATCCCATATTAGATATGGTATAATTTTTTATGGGTGTGGTAGCAATTTAAATAGAATTTTAATATGTCAAAAAAGAACATTAAGAACAATTCTTGGGGTTAACACTAGGGAAACATGTAGGGGAAAGTTTAGAGCAAACAAAATATTAACAGTTTATGCAATGTATGTCCAGGAATGCCTGTTATTTGTTTATAAACATAAGCACTTGTTTAGCAATAGTCAGTCACAAACAATATATCCAACAAGATCACAAAATTACATAATATACCCAAGACATAGATTGGCTTTAACTGAAAAAGGGGCCTATTATAATTGTATTAGACTATATAATTCTTTACCTACTCTAGTGCAACGTATAGATAATTTTAAGAAATTTAAAAAAGTATATTTAAAATGTTGATCGACATAGAACCTTATGATTTAGAAGAATACTTTATAGGAGCTAGAGCCATGTTGTAATTATAGATTTATTTTTTCTTTTTTGTTATTTGACGATATTTCAATTTATGTATTGTACATAATTATGAAATAAAGATTGTTTATTATTATTATTATTATTATTTATTTTATACGTTAAAAACTAAAACAAAAACTGGGAGATGTAAATTTATTACGCTTCTTATGAGAATTAAAAATTATTCTTCAGATTGGGATGGTCATATTTCCGAAACTGCTCAGTCAGCAGTTAGATAAGATCGAGTTTATAAATTTAACCTATTTTACATTTGTTAACTATTCTTAATCCATTCTTTATACTTGTAACAAATAAAATTGATTTTTTAAAAATGGTATCCGTCGATAATTAATCATAACTGGCGCAGTCGGTAGGATAGACAGGAAGTTTTTCGGTAAAAGCCACGTCATCAGGACGATTTTATCGTGAAAACGTGGGTTTTAACCCTTAGACTCTGACGAACCTTGGGTGATAGACTCTCTAACGCACCGACGGTGATTGAGTTCAACAGTGTGCAAAATAAGGCATCAACCCACCACAAGCTACAAGGATATGGTTAATGATCAACCCCCAAACAGGAAAAAAGATCGAACGCCTTATTAGGGTGAGTGTCCAATTATTCCTGTTTCCATTTCATTCTTTCCGGTTGGAAAGTGGAAATTAAGTTAAGTTAGGGAACATTTCGTCCTGCCCGGTTGACAAGATTGAAATTTAGATTAGGGAAAATCAATCAATCAAATATAATGATTAAAAATCAATATAAAGATTAAATATTAGAAATCGAATAATTTAAGAAATAAAATTAAATTACTTTTAACAAAGAAATATGTTTTAAGTCAGGAAATAAATAAATTCTTTTAAGCTTAAATACGAGGAGAAATAAAAAGATTTAAAAATACCTTAGTTAACGTAGTTTATAAGTAACACTTTTATTTTTAGTAAAAGAAATTACTTTAACAAAAACACCGAAATTTTATCAATAAAATTACCAAGATCAAAAATTCTATAAATAATAGATGTTATTGATTAAATCTTAATTTTATGAATAAAAGTAAGACCGAAATTGGCGAACTTATTGGCCAATTTTTCAAAAGTTTAACACTAAAAGATACCAATAGATCAGTAAACTCAACAATCACAATGGCAAACGAAAATCAGCTATCAATTATTAAAAATGTTTGTAGATACCATTGCACCATTCAGTGGCGATGCAAACACATTGAATAGTTTTATATCAGCTGGTAATTTCCTATTTTAAACCTATGGTCAATTAAATGATCGAATTTTAAATGATTATTTATGAAGAAGTATAAGACAAACTAGTCGATCGAGCACAAATACTAGTAGGTTGTAGAATGGAACTAACAACATTGGAGCAAATAAAAATAGCTTTATCAGATTGTTTTGATCATAAACGAAACTTGGAATGTTTAGAACAAGATTTGTTTATGACAACTCTATTCAAAAATAAACGTCTTTTAGATTTTGCTAAAAGATTACAAGGTCTTAGAAGTAATTTAGCTCAAAAAATAAACTCAATACCTGCAAACGTAATGAATGCAGATATTAAAATCATTCATTCGAGGTCTACCAGGGCATTTACAAAGCATAATTAGATTAAAAAATCCTGATTGTTTAGAAACTGCTATGACTCAAATTACGCAAGAAATAAACTTCCAATATTCTCAGAATCTTTTTTATATGCCCAGTACCACAAATAATTATGCCAATAAAAAATAACCAAATGAGGCAATTTTATCAAAATATGATTCATACAAATCCAAATAATTTTAATCCAAATTTAAATTATACACCGAGACCTATGTATAATAATAATAATTATCATTATTTGCAAAATCCAATTTTTATAATAGGCTCATACAACAACAAATGCCGAATTTTTCACCAAATCCGCAATTTCCGCGAGGACCTATAAATGTACAACCGCGTCAAATTCAAAATAAACATTACCCGACAAATGGACAAGTTTTTGGTCCACCCAAAAATGTTTTTAAACTAACAGGTCAAACACCCACAAATAAACCGGAATCGATGTCCATCCGATCAAGTATACCATGCCAAATCACAATAATAATAATAATAATTCAAATCAATCAAACCATTTTAAACAAACCGGACCTAGAAATTTTATATCACAAGAACTTTATCAAATTGACCAAGACGACCAAAATACGGAAACTGACGTTACTCCAACTGACGAACAAAACTTTACATCTAACACTTCAAGTAACACCGAATTTCAAGTTGAAAACGAAAATATATAAAATAATTACGAATATTACCAAAACCCGGAAATACGATCAATACGAAAATTTTTGACAATCAATATAATACCGACTTTTCTTATTCAAATTATGCACAAAATAAAATTTATCAAGAACCTAATGACTTACAAAATTTTTGCTTAACGAGCCTAAACCCTTTTTAAAACTTAGCATCGTAAATGCATACCGAAATTAATAACAGTCTACCATATATCGAAATAAAAAAATCCACCTATCAAACTTTTTTAATCGATACAGGTTCTTATCACTTAATACTTAAACCCGCTATTGTAGAAAAGTACTATTCCGGATTTTTTTTTATTTTCCAACAATTATAAAAAATGGTACAGGAGAAAAGGAAGTACGCTTTGAAGCCGATATTCCTGCATTCACAGAATTTAAAAGTACCACCGATATTACATTTACATTACTAAATAAGTAAAAATTTAAATATTCCAATTTTATATCGACAGCCGCAAAACGAAACATACAACATTACAGTTAACGCCCACGAGGTTATTACCGCGAGAATACCAGTATTGCATAACATCGTAGACGTAATAATTTCCGAAAGCACAATTAACAATCTTTATTTTCCCGAAACTTTAAGTACAGCAAAAAATAGTTTCGCAGAAACACAAATTTCTAACTACACTGATAAAAATATTACAATACATTTTACAAAACCGATTAACGTAACACCATTATAAGATATTCAAAAACAAAATAAAAACTCAATATCAATTATTAAAATTAACTACTTATTCTTCGAAAACAAATAAAACCAATACTTTTTCTAAAACAGAAATCAACGCGATAGAAAATGACTTAAATATTGGCAACCCCGGAGATATTAACGACGAAGGAGAAAAATATATACGCGAAGAAGAGAATAAAGAAATAAGCTCCAAACAACTTCAACAAATTACAGACATTCTTCAGACAAAGCAACCACCGAAAAAATTAAAATAATCTTAGATATCCAAATACAAAATCCTAGAATTTCAGATTCCGATACTGTTCATTCGGCAATCGAAGATCCAATATTAAATATACGAAAAACCGAAAATTGCTTAAATACCTATACAAATCAAGTAATTTTTAATTTAAAAGAAAATGGACATTACCATGTTATAATAATAATAATAATAAGGGATTCAAAGGGATAGTGAGGCGTCTCCTATAGCCTCTCCTATCCAATTTTCCTACTCGCACCTCCCAGCTGGTGAACCCTGGAAACCAATGGCTGCCACCCTGAGATCGGGTAATCAACCCCGGTGGATGGGAAACAGAAATTGAGCTAACGCGAGAGGGAGCAACACCATTGGTGTTGCTCCCTTGCTGAGTATTGGTTCCACTTACAAGAAGTCAAAACCAGGGCGGAAGGGGAAACCGGGCTGGTCCCCCTCGGAACCGTCAGGATGTTCAGCCTGATGAGAGACGCGGGGAGATGGGTAGCGCCGACTCTCAAGATAATACTACTCAACAGCATGAAAACGGACACGTATCCACTGAAAATGTTGGGCAGCAATTATCTACTGCTCCCATTGAAGCTGGAGCCCCAGTAAAGCCAAAGAGAGCAATGAAGAAAACCGACAGCTCATTCGATCGTTTTACAAAGTCACGAAATTAGAGACAGACATGATGATGTACAGGCAGAAACTTCACACTGATTTTTTAACAAAATTCCCAAATTTAAGACACCTAAGTGAGCAACGAATCGCAGACCAAAAGAGAGCAATCGTCACTCGTAACTTACTACCACCCCTGGTTCTTGAGCAGATCAAAGAAGAAGTAAGACGAGAAATATCTCAAACACAAATCCCTAATGATAACCATGAGCCTGAACCTGAAATAAATGTAAATATCGAAGAACGACCCCATGAATTAAATGCTGAGCAAGAACTTCTAGATAATACGATTAACGAACTTAGAAAAACCCACGCCGAATATGGTGGGTTAGACCCTCGGCGCAGACCACGAATCCCCAAGATGAATTACACTCCAAACTCAACTAACATATTCCAAAGAATGAACAATACCCTTAAACAACATTTAAATGCTGACATGAGTTTGGATCTAACTCAATGCCTACACTCCGTAATCTACTCCGCGGCACTGGTGTGTGTTATACAAAACAATAAAAAAGTTGTCTTAAATAAGTCAGCAGTGATAGAACCCAGAATTCAACCCTGGGAACGCAGACTACAACAAAAAATAAACGACATCCGAACACAAATAGGAAGAACCCAACAATTACTTTTAAAAAGTAAAAGCGAGAAACTTCTGGGGAAAATCCCAGAAGAAAAAGCACAGCATGTTAGGCAATTAGAAGGGACTCCTCTTAGAGACTATCTAACTGAATGCCTGGACACACTTAAACAAAGATTATGTGTATATGCTAAAAGACTGCGTAGGTATAAAGAAAGCAACCAGAGAAGACAACAAAATCAGAGATTTACGACAAACGAAAGAAATTTCTACCGCAACATCAGAAGTAGTTTAAATACATACACGGACTCTGCGCAAGTACCAACTAAGGAACAAATGGAAACCTTTTGGGGCAACATGTGGTCAGTAGAGAGCGACTACGATAACGACGCTGTCTGGATAAAAAAGGAAGCTGACAGATTTCGCGATTGAAAGATGGATCAATAAGAGTACTCTGAACATGATATTAAAAAGATTGTAGGCAAACTTTCCAGTTGGAGAGCACCTGGACCCGATGGTATCCAGAATTTCTGGTACAAAAAGTTTACCTCTACGCATAAATACTTGGCTCAACATCTAAATAAGATATTAACCGCCCCTCTACAATGCCTTCCTTCCTTGTCAGAGGCCTCACCTATCTCATCCCAAAGAAAGATATCACAGTAGATCCTTCAAAGTATAGGCCCATAACATGTCTGCCAACAATGTACAAAATTTTCTCTGCAGCAATATGTGATAAAATCTATACCTATCTTATCGATAATAATATTCTCACTGAAGAGCAGAAAGGAGGAGGTCATTAGGGTGCAAAAAACAACTTATTATCGACTCGATAGCGCTGGAACAATCCAGGCAACGAAACAGAAATTTGTATGCAACCTACTTTGATTATCAAAAAGCGTTTGACTCAATTCCACACGCCTGGCTCTTAAACGTACTAGAGGTATATAGAATTGATCCAAATATAATAAATTTCTTTAGACACACCATGGGAAGTTGGGCAACAGCCCTGATTCTTAAGGTCGATCAAAAAGAGACCCAGACCGGACCTATTCCCTTGAGAAAAGGAATCTTTCAGGGCGATTTATTCAGCGCGTTGTGATTTTGCATGGCGTTAAACCCTTTATCAAACGCAATCAGAGATGCAGGCTACGGATTTCAGATAAAAGACCCCGCAGGAAGCTACCTGCTGACCCATCTTTTCTACATGGATGACCTTAAAATATATGCAGCAAATAAACGACATCTAGATACACTGCTTCGTTTGGTGCACAGAATCAGCTTCGAAATGGGAATGACCTTTGGTGTTAGTAAATGCCAAACCGTCTCTATTGAACGAGGCAAACTCGCCCATGGCCCAGATATCACATTGGATGAGGAAACAACAATTGAAGCTATGGAAAACACTCCCTATAAATATCTAGGGATTCTGCAGACAAATAAAATAGAACACGGAAAAATAAAAGACACTCCAATCAAAAGTTTTAAAATCAGACTAAAGTCAATTATAAAAATCAAACTTAACGCGAGGAATATCACAAAAGCAATAAATAGTTATGCAATACCACTGCTGGGGTACTCGTTCGGAGTCATTAAATGGACGGAGACGGATCTGGAAGCCATCAATAGAATAGTAAGAACTCACCTAACCAAATTTAGAATGCATCATCCAAGATCATCCATGGAAAGAGTCACACTGCCAAGATACATTGGGAGTAGAGGAATCGTCGATGTAAAAGATGCATGTTCGTAGCAAATACTCAATCTTAAGAAGTACTTTCTATCTAAGCGCATTAATCTGCATAAAGTAGTGTCTAGGGCTGATAACGAAGGACTTTTATCACTGAAAAAACTTTATTATTGGCCGAATATGAACACTGACCTTACTGAATTTATAAATAATTTTGATACATTTCAACAAACAAAATACGATAGACATCCACCTAAAATAAAATTTGCTTTAACACCCACACCAACACAACCTTTAGAATCCATTCATATGGACACTTTTCAAATTTGTAATATCAAACTTCTTACGATAATTGACTTATTTTCACGTGACGCACAAGCGTTCCCGCTTGAACCAACTTGTACGGCAACCATAATTTTAGATAATTTGTCGACCTTTATTAGTCACCATGACCCACCTCAACAAATAACATGTGACAAGGGGACATAATTTAAAACATCTGTACTTTTAGGTTTTTGCAAACTTCATAAAATATCTATTCATTTTACGACACCTGGAAATTCAAATAGTAACAGTCCAGTTGAAAGATTACACTCTACTCTAATCAAACTATTTAGAATATTAAAACTAGAAAATCCCAATTCAATTGTTAAACAATTAATGCAATATGCAAAAATAGGTTATAATTCTTCTTCGCACAGCGTAATGAAACAAAAACCTTTCGACGTCATAAACGGACGCATAAATTCGCTAGATCCATTTGATCTTACTGACGAAATAATCGTAAATCAATAAGTATCGGATAGACGTGAAAGAGTAAAAATAATATATAATAAAATCTATGAAATATCTTTAAACACTAAAACGCGATTAAATCAAAAACAAAATGAAACACGAGAAGACTCACCTGAACTTAAACCACATACAAAAGTTTATGTAAACGACAAAACAGCACAACGATCTATTGATAAACGGCGAAGAAAACCGGTAATTATCGATCAAGATATCGGAAATAAAATAATCACTAAGGAAAAGAAAATAATTCATAAATCGCAAGGCAAAAACCTAAAGCTTTTTCTTGCTTACAGGACAATGAACCTGACGACGCTATTCCTTGTTGCAGCTATACTGCTAGTGACAAAGACAAAGCCGGAAAACAATGACATAAACATTATCCCTATTAATATACCTTTACTCCAATTAAACCTAGGAAACGCTAAAGTTATTGAGGGTAAACATACATTTTTACATTATATAGAAATTAATCCGCTTATTAATCAATTAAATAGTATAGAATGCTTTTATGAAATATTAGAAAAATCGCTTAATTATCCAGATATGCAATTGTTACAAAGTACACATATTAATAGCTCTAATAATTTACTTATTCATACTAAATAACTTATTTCACAAATACAATTAAATAATATTAAACCTCATAATCGTGAAAAGCGTGGTTATTAAATATTGGTGGCAAAATACAAAAATGGATTTTTGGTACTCTAGATTCCGATGATGGAGAAAAATATGATTATGCTGTAAATGAATTACGTCACACCCAAAATTCTTAGAAAAAGAAATTAATTTACAAATTTTGCTTACTAAAAAGCTGATCGAAAACTATAATAGTACAATAATCTCTCTTGCTCAAAATCAAGAACTTAAAAAACACATAAATAACTTTGAAAAAGGCTTAAACAAAACAATTGCTGATTTTACGATCTTTATAAAGTTGCAAAATTTGCTTTTACAATTAGTTTTAAATTGCCAAAGATTTATCACATTTTTAGATAATTTAAAAGACGCTATCATGTTCGCTAAATTAAACACTCTTCATAGCGCAGTAATTTCTGCAAGTCAATAGAACAACTAATTTTGTATGTTGATGAAAAAATATTAATCTTTCAGAACTTATTATCAGCTAGCAGGTTAAATGTTAAGTTTTTAAAGGGTAAAATAATATTTGCAATACATTTACCAATTTTTGTTAACGATAATTTTGACATTTATTAACTTTTTCCAATACCAATTAATCAATCCATTATTATTCCTAAATTATCCTACCTTATATTGGGCACTAACCTACACCAATACCAAGAAGAAGCCTGCCAAATTGCGAAAATCAGCTAGAACCAAATAAAGAAGATTGTGTTGTGACTTCCCATATCCGAAAAGCCAATAATCAAAACTGCGAAATAACAAAGGTTCATATTACAAGTTCAATAATTAAATCAATTTCTAGTCAATATATTTTGGTAATACCCGCAAATGAAACAATTAAAGTGCAAAAGACTTTTAATAACATATCAAATATGGTGTTCATCAAGGCTTACTCGCCAGAATTTACAAAAGACCTTCTGAATTATAACCGGAAGGCAGTAAGAATAATAGTGGGTCAACTGACAGGTCATTGCAGACTGAATAAACACCTGGAAACTATGGGCCTGGCAGAAGAAAACCTATGTAGGTTCTGCCAGGAGGAGGAAGAAACCGCAGAACACGTATGGTGCTACTGCGAAGCCGTTTGTCGTCTGCGGTTTGCAAGGCTGGGTGAAGAAAAACCTAAAGCGGCAAGATATACCAAGGGGCCAGTTTCAAGCTTGTGGAGTCTGATTAAACAGACCGGCTTGGATAGCGTGCTCTAACCTATGGACGGAGGACACACAATAAACCTGAGCAGGTTGCAGTGTTAGAGGATATGCAATCCACCTCCTAATCTAATCTAATCTAATCTAATCTAATGGTGTTTTTTAAAGCTTTCTAAAAAATCTTTTTAGTGGTGATATAATATATAGAGTATTCCATTTTAAAAATCATACTTGTTGTCGTACCCTGTATATCATATGAGATAATTAAAATCCGATTACTCATTAGATAAGGAAAATACAGAAATTAAGCAAACAAGCTGATATTTTTGTAAATTATAAAGTAAAGAGGAAACTTGACACCCGGTACATATGAAATAAGTTTTCGTTCCTCAAAACCACCTGCTGCCAATAAGCTGATAAAAATGGGTATCTAGATCAAAAGTGTCGAAAATATTTACCATATTTACAGAAATATACGATTTTGGGTTTGCATCCCGGCTAGAAGCAAGCACTTTTGTTAACAAGAAACTATAAATTTCAGACAAAATATTAGGCATCATATATCAATTTTAGGTGTTCAACCAATTATAACCGCGGTAATAATTGGTAACAACTTTGACGTATAATACATTATTTAAACGTCAACATAAGCGATTGGTAAATACCGTTTTAGAATTGGTTCTTCAACTAGATGATAGTCTAATTACAGTAGTCAAAGCAAAGCTAATTCTAAAACAGTTCAATTTTCTCTGCGAAAAAAGGTCCAAAATACATACAAATTTTGACTATTCATCTTTAAATTATGTGCGCCTTCGTTTGGTCTCATCAGCATTTCAGTAGGAATCTTCCTTAAGCCGTTTAAGTAAAAATAAGCACGCGTCACAAAACCTAAAATATTTCAATTTTTTTTTCAGCGAAAAAAAGGGGCAAGAAACATAAAAAATAAAACGGGTATTCCTCTTTAAATTTTGTCTTTTTTATTCTTGTCTCATCAGCATTTGGTTAAAAATCCTTCGTGAGCCATCCTTTTCCAAAAACTTAGAAAAATAAGAAAAAAAGCTCGCTTGTCAAAAGAACAAAAAAATAAACGAACCCCTAACTAGGAATAGCCAACGTTTTTCCGCAGTCCGGCTCCGAACGTGGAAGTTTTTTCCGTAAGATGGTTTTAGCCTAAATGGTTGGTCCAATAGCGAACGAAGACAATATTTTTTGGAAGGTCCTTCGCCCTTTATTTTTGGACGAACGCAAAACATGGTTTGTCAAATCACGTTGGACCAACGTCGTTTGGTGTTTAAAAAACGTGTAATATTTATTTTTTTGTTTTTTATTATTTTGTTACACTCACTGTTTAAATTAACCTTTTCGACCAAGCCTGTAAAAGAATATAAATATTTTTTTTAAGTGAAAGGTATAAACTTTAATAATATTGAAAGAAAGTATAAAAAGCCTGTTTTGGTTGATATTTTAATAGTTTTATATTATCAGTTTAAGAAAGATATTATTGGTAAGTATTATTTTACATATTTTATAGAACTAAATTAATTTAAATTATATATTTTAGAAAATGGATTTAAACAAAATTAATGAAAAATCCCTCTTAAATTTTAAGGAAACCAAAAATACTAAAGAATTAGAAATTAAGAAAGACTATCGAATAACTAAATTAGAATCTCTGTTTGGAAGTTTTGGAAGAATTTCAAATTTTTTTACCTATGCGCTTAGTTGAAGAATTGAATCCGTTTATTGTTGAATTTAATTCGAGAAAATATTATTTAGTGAATCGTGGACTACTACAACATGAATATGAGAAAAAGTCAACAGTCTCTTTAGAGTTTTTTGAGAAAAAATAAATTATGGAATATAATATTGGTATATTAAGTGATCAAATAATAAAAAAATAAGTAGTATTTACCAAATAATTAAAAGTTTTACAGATTTAAATAAAACAAAAAAGTGTATTAATCATTGTAAACTAAATATAAAATATTTAAATAAAGCACTTAGGATAGATAATTTATCTTTATCTTTAATTATAAAACTTCAATGTAATTTAGGACATCCTAAAAAATTTAAAAAATAGATTAGAATATATTTCTAAAGAATTAAATTCTAGTTCGAGAATCAAATTAGGGTCTGGTTTAAGTCAAAATATTATTAAAAATATAAGTTTAAGAGTTAAATGGGAAGACGTAAATTCGGCCTTTTTTTTTATTTCATATTGATACGTCACAATCTTTATTAGATGCATTTAACTTGTTTAAAATTAGAATAAATCATATATTAAAAGATTTCCAACCATTAAGGTAAATACAAAGTTCTGTATAACCTAAATTATGAAATATTACTGGTACAATTGGACTTTTCCTACAATTAATATTACAAGAATTATGTGCAGGACCTCTGTATTTTCCTGTAAAGTGACAATGATAGCGTACTTTTAATTCATCTTTATTAAAAAGATTTTCACAACTATGACAATGAGTGGCAGTTCGAAAACTAAGTTCATGTTCTTGGGATAATTTTTCTATTGAAACAACAGTTTTAATTACTTTTTCTACAAATTTTGCTAATGATTGTAATTCTTTTACAAACCATTGCATACAGTCATCACCGAAATGATATTTTTAATATGATTGGTTAGTATCGTATATTGAATGAAAGTAATATCCAACCATGTATGCGTTATGTTTTTAATATTTCCTGAGAGAATTATTTTTAATACTCATAGGTTCTAAGATTGCTTCGAAATCAGCATAAATTACATATGGTAGTTTAATTTTATGGGAAAATTTTTTAAACTGTATCCATTGATATGTAGGAAAATCTATTGAACATTTATTAAAATCTTTACATCTTACCTCATGCATTTCAAGTTTATTTTTAGTTGTAAAGTAATTTAAACATCTATCACAAATATAAATAGCTCTACCAGATTTAGTTAACTGACTTCTTACCAATTTAGACAAATTTTTTTGTAAGTGAAATGATATTTTATTTCTTTAGATTGCACAAATAACTCATCATTTTGTTTAAAATCATTTGGAAAGTAAAAATTTTGAATAAGGATCAAATTAACGTGTGTTTCCTGCTTATTATTTGTTATATATGCAAATTTTATAATAAGAGATTTATCTAATACATTTTCCGGTCATATCGGTTTACTTCCTGTCAATAAAGAAAAATATATATCATTTACTAAATTTATACCAATACGATTCAGATTTATCGATTCATTTCGATTTTTATCTTCAATATTAGAAATATAATCAAGTCGTTAATTTAAAAAAGAATTTAGTTTTTAGAAAGCAATAATTTTGAATTATTATGTAGAAAAGGAGTTTTTCCGTATGATTATATTTCTTCTCACGAAAAATTGTTAGAAACTAAGTTATCTTCTAAAGAACACTTTTATAGTAAACTTAGTATTGAAATGAATTCTGATTCTAAATATAATCATGCAATAAACGTATGGAATAAATTTAATATTAAAACGTTAGGACAATATTTTGAACTTTTTTAAAACTGATGTACTACTTTTATCAGACATTTTTGAAAATTTTAGCAAAAGGAGTTATGAAACTGATTGACTCTTGTTTCTATTTTAGTTTACCAGGTTACTCTTGGGATTGTATGCTTAAATATACTAAAATTCGGTTAGAACCATTACAAGATGTAGACATGCTTCTTTTAATTAAAAAGGGAATTCGTGGAGGTATTAGTCAGTGTTTAAATAGATATTCTACAGCAAACAATAAATATATGAAAACCTATGAACCTTTTAAAGAAAATAAATATTTAATGTATCACAATATTACTTTATTACCTTACGGTCATTTTTCGTGGGTTAAATATGTCAAAAATTTAATGTTAACAATGTACGGGATGATTCCGATGTGGGGTATTTACTTGAAGTTGATCTTCATTATTCGAAAATATTACATGATTTTCATAATGATTTACCACTGGCACCTGAACATTTGTAACTAATCAAATATGTCTTAATTAATGACAACTTTGAAATCAAAATCAAATTACGTCTTACATTATAGAAATTTAAAAAATATTTAGAACAAGGTCTTGAATTAAAATGTATACATAAAATTTTAAAATTTAATCAGTAACCTTGGCTACTTTCATTTATTAAATTAAATTATAGTCTTAGAGCACAAACTGATAATGAATTTGATAAAGATCTTTATAAATTAATGGTCAATGCAATATACGGTAAGATAATTGAAAATATAAGAATACACAGAATAGTTAAATTAGTACGAAAGTGGGATGGTAGATACGGGGCAAATAATTTTGTTTCAAATCCTCTCCTTCATAGTACGATTTTTGATGAAAATCTTGTAGCTCTAGAACTAATAAAATCTAATATAATTTTTAATAATCCTATCTATGTAGGAATGTCTATACTGGACATTTCCGAAATATCCTTATATGATTTTCATTATAATTCTATTCTAAAATTCCAATTTTAAAATCAAAACTTTTATACACTGACACAGATAGTCTTATATATGAATTTAAATGTCATGAATTAATTCTGACAAATTTAAATAAACTCGATAATTTTCCACATCCAGAAAATAATATTTGTGGAATTTTTCTTAATAAAAAGTTGTAGGGCCTATGAAAGATGAAATAAACGGTTCAATTATGACAGAATTTGTAGGTTTAAGATCAAAAATGTATGCTATAAAAAGCGATGATAATTCTGAAAAGAAAAGAAGCAAAGGTATTAAAAAATATGTAATTATAAGAACTATAACTTTTGACAATTACTTGTACTGTTTAAAAAATAAAAGTATAATTTATCGTACCCAAAGATTTTTACAACAGAAACTGTTAAAAGTGTATAGTACAGAAAAACAAAACTTGCATTGAGTTTTAATGATGATAAAAGATATTTATTAGAAGATAGTGCGGATACGTTAGCCATAGGACATTTTAAAATTAGAGACTAATTGTTAAATATATATTTCAGGAATGTCTGACAAAAAGAATCTTCATATCAATCTTCAGGAACTGTCACCAAATTTACCATTTTCAAATTCGGTTTGTTATCAAATAGTGTTTTAAACCAGTATCCCTGTTATAGACGAATCAACTTTAAGGGAAGAGATGGACAGAGTATGTACAAAGTATTGCAAGAAAAAATAAAATTATATGAAGAGCTAGGGATGAAGATCATTACGATGGAAAATCCTCTGGTTTTTATTATACTAACGCCTATAATGCTCAGAACTCATAAACGCGATTTTTCACATAAAATTGTCTTCGTTGATTCAAGTGGGTCATGTGATCAAACCAGTTCGTGTGTCACATTTCTGTTCACAACCTCAAAAATTGGTGAATTACCTCTGGCTTGTATTTTGCATCCTGGGCAGACTGAAGCAAATTACACACTGGTTTTCAATATGTTAAAGAATGCTCTTGGACGAGATGGATTTGAAGGATTTGGATACCCTCTGGTTTTTATGACCGACGACTCAAACGCCGTAAAAAATGCGTTAAAGATTGTATTTGCAAATCCGACTGTTCTGTTATGTACGTTTCATTTATGTCAGGCGTTTTGGCGTTGGCTTTGGGACAATACGCATGGAATACTCAAAAAGACAAATCATATATTATGAGAAATTCCAAAAATATAATATGCTCATTCTGAGACAGAAATCAATTAGGCTCATGAAGAATTCTTTATTGATAAAGTAATTTTATCTTAAGAAAATTAATTTTTAAATATCTAAACGTGCAGATTGTATACGAAACCTTACATACAACATGGTAGTGTCACGACATACGAGTTCGTTAGAAAATATATACTACCTTTAAATTACCTACTGTTATTGTCTAAGTAATATCCATGTCATTTAAACAAAACCTTTAGTTTAAACTGGAAATGTGACCTCAAACAGCATGCACTCCATGCCGGATCGAGCGTGAGGTATCAGCGCCAGATCGGGAGGGGCGCAAATTAAAGGTGAAAACAAAATAAAAAAGTTAGGTGTTCTGCTAACTTCTAGTTAAATTTTACAAGGGAATGGGCGCAAAATGAAGAAAAGGAGCTGAGTTTTTTAGATCAAAATTTTTAATCACAGGGCGCAATTTTTACCCTTCGCTTCAGTAGAAAATGGACCTTGATATGTATATTTAAAACGCGCATATGGTTTCTCCAAATCATACCGCGATACAGATAATCGTCAATCTATAACATATTGTAGGATATGAACTTACAATACGCTCCTATTTCTACTTCAAATTATACCGCAGTACAAAAAAAAATTAAAGTTACCTTTATTTTTTATGGCCTATTTCTAAGCTAACAAAGTAAACATATTTTAGAAAACAAAACTTACACGTAATATAAAAATTAATGCGATTTCTGATTAGTTCGAGTCAAACCAATATTCACTTTCAGATTTCTCAAACACTTCCATTTTTTTAACGATACTGCCTACCAGCCAGAATTCTTTTTAAACCTGCAGGTAGCCCTGTTCTTTGTTTTCTGCGACTAGTTTAACTTTTTTGATTTGATGTAAAAAATTCAAAACATCACCAGTTGTTTTTAATTTATTCGTAGTCATGTTTACTTTATTTATAGCATTAGCTGTTTTTATGGAATAATTTTTCTTTAGGATTTTGACAACTTTTGCAAAATTTTGAGAGAGACGGTTCAGTGCAGTATCAGTAACACTACTTAGATCGTTAACAGATGATAGTTCTTTGCTTGGTACAAATGCCGAAAAAGAGAAATCTGCAACAGTAATATCATTGCCTATGTTGTAACTGTTTCATGGACATAGGCGCAATTTGGGGGGAAATTAGACAAAATTAGCCCCCAAAAATTCCCAGTATCCAAGCCGAAACTTATGTGACCAAAACCTAAAAGCGATAAGAGAAAGCCATTTTTATGTCAATAGTGCCACTTTTACCTAACTGTAGGTCATTTTTGTGGCAGTAATGACAAATAAATTCCTTTATTTTTCCCTAATTTTTTGGAAAGTCTCGAAGCTTGCCTCATACCTTTCGGGACTACCAAGACTTCAGCCCCCTAAAAACCGAAGCAAATTGCGCCTATGTTCATGGACAATATCTAAAGACATTATGTCCTCCAAAAAGGCAGTTTGTATATCTTCACCTAGAGCAATTAGTGCAAAATCTTTTTTATCATCATAGATAAAAAAAAGAGCTGTTCTTAAAAGAATGTCAAACTGGTTTTCAACGGCGCATAAATGTTTACAAAACTTTCCTTCATGACCTTAGAGACAATAGCAAGTGGCGGTGTCTGTATGCACGGTGTAAATATACACATCAGAAGAGACAACAAAGCTGATATTATCACGCTGCTTGAGAGTGAGATTTTTAGCTTTAACGCAAAATTGGTTATATCATAAAGTAACATACCTACGGATAAGAGAAACCATGGCATGCTAAAATTTTCGTACCGCTTTTGCGGCAGGCTTGGCGGCAGGCTTGTCATTTTTCCAGTTTACACTTTAAATGCGTCGGTCGAAGCCTCGCCTCGTGTAACATCAGCGGTGGGGAGACACGTAAGCTTACTGAAATGATTAACTGGCGGTATTTCAACGAGAAACGAATAAAATTATATTGGGAGTTTTCGCATGACCTGTCCTTAAATCGGCTATTCCATGATAACTCTTATAATTTCCTTACTCTATGGTTATATATAATTTTATTTTTTTGTTTTTTTGCAATTTGAAAATAATAGTAGGTGACGTCTATGGTATGAATCAAATACCTTGCAAACAAAATCAACCAACGCACAAGTGTTTTGTTTTGCATCTTTGGAGAACTTTGTCTTTAAATATACGTATCGACGCCTCTACTAAATTATTTGTGTTATGTCCCCTGGTTAAAATTCACAGCCCATTCCTTTCGTCTATCCCATAAAGACTGCATATAACTTTAAAGCTTATCAAAGGACCGAGTTTAAAAAAGGAAAAAAATACAAAATCTAATGACAAAAAGGCGGTTTAAACATACAACTTTTTTTCCAAATTCTATAAGTTAATATAAACAAATAAAAAATCTGTCATAAATATTTTTACATCCTCCTTTT
>JACEGR010009607.1:0-25143 GCA_014170235.1 Listronotus bonariensis
CACAATTCTTGATTTTAAGCTAAAGTGGCCCACAATATTTGATTTTCACCTTTTAAAACCCCGTGTTTCTATGTTTTTTACACCTTTTATCAAATAAATTGGGAAGGGTCCCTTTAAAAACGTTGCAACCGTGCATTCACTGCTCCACCGCTCCACCATATTCTGCTACGATTAAAAACGATTGAAAGCGAAGCTATGCAATTTAATTCAAAAAAGGTGTAAAATACGTAGAAGAATGAGGTTTTAAAAGGTGAAAATCAAATATTGTGTACCACTTTAACTTAAAATCAAGAATTGTATGCCAAAAGAAGGGGGAATAAAGTGAAAATGAGGTTAGTTCAAATGCCAACTTTAATGATGGATATCTCGGAAACAAATGTATCCGACTAAAAATTTTTTCAGATCCGTGATCAGCGCCACAAACACAGGTGTTTTTACAGGTTAGATGTTTTTTGCAAGAAATTTATTGCAATTTATTCTAACATTTTTGCAGTTTGCACGTAACTGGGTTTATCAATTTACTGAAACTTGTAAGTTCAATTCTTTTAAACCGTTTTCTTTGTCTCATGTTGTTCTGGTTATGGGCGATAAAATGATACTTACAGCGAATTCTTTTGGTTAAACTAGGTGCTTTCAATTTAATTAGGTTTTTTTAATCAAAATTTTTTACTACAAAATGCAGGGTTTGTTTTTTTCTTTTGATAATTCATAAAAGCTTGATGTCTAGGAACTTATTACCGTGGGTATAAAAAGTAGACGGCATATTTAACATACCTTAGGGATAAAGGAGCCGAAGTGGACATTTTGGGGCTTCTTCAGATGTACGGTTACAAAATGCATGAAACAATTACTTTGTGTTGCTATATTACTGTACATCTCATTGGTACGGAAGAGAAGGGAAGTTTATGGTGAAAGTGTAAAGAGTGTACTCGTGAAAATAAAAGTACTTTCCAGCCAAGAAAAAATCCTAGCCTTCTAAAAAGCTGTTGTAGCTCTAAATGTTATTTAAGGTTATTATTTAATGTAACGCCTACGCCGCTCATAAGTAGATAATAAAAATTGGTTAACTTTTTTTTATGCCGGTATATTATTGTCCTCTATTGTGTGCTTTGAAATCTACGATAAAATGGTGGTGCCCTCTGGATAACATTATTCAGTCGTTAAATGGGTTTAACATCTAAAAATCTGGCACCCACGGTACTTAGTACTTAGCTTTTGTGCTACTAACATGGACTGCCATAAACATAAAAAAACTAAATATACTAAATGTACTAGATGTAGTACAATTGTACAGCTGAACATCGCAAATTCGCGTTGTTGTTGTCAAGGAAGCCCGCATGATTTAACTGACCAATAAGAAGGCTTCCTTATGCTATGCAAGGTTACAGAAAGACGAAATTCGCTTGCCCTGGTTTGCGTTTTAAATAATATTGCGAAGAATTTACCAAATTGTGCGTTTATTAAGTTTTGCATTTTGTTTTAATTTACGTAAAATGCAACGAAATTCAATCGAGTTGACTGACATGGTTTTGTGTTATGGGGAAGCTAGGCAAAATGCTCGGCAAGCCGGGGAACTATGAAAGAGTTTGTTTATAGTGAACCCATTAACAGTTTAGAACAGTTGCGAAATCGTGTGGAACTAGCGGCTCAGCAAATAAGAAACAATGAAAACATTTTTGCGCGTGTGAGAAACAGTATGCAGCGGAAAATAAATGCATGTTTGGAATCAAAATTTAGAACATATTCCGTATTGAAGGTAAATCGACCTTTATTTAAATATTTTTTTGTTACAATTTATTTTGATATAAGGCTTTTAATAATTTTTTAAAGTAAATTTATAAAAAAATAGAATATAATAACATTTTACCTTTTTATTCTATTATGTATTTATATCGTTTATTGGGTATAAAATAGGACGTTTGGCAACATCGCAAACAAATAGGTCTACTGTCTGTGTTTATAGTGTTTACTTAACCAGGGACGTAGCAGATAGGTGAAAAGAAGGTATTTTTACAAATTGTAAAAAAGTTTGAATTAAACAAAAAAGTACTCAGTGTGTCTCTACACTGTCCCAGGAGTCACCCATTTCAATATATTAAAGTATTTCCATAACACCCTGCTAATGTACGTTCGTGTGTCCACGATTTTCGCTATCATCCGCAACTCCGATCGACTTCCCGTCGGGGTTACAAATACCCCTTGGTCTCCCATTGTGAGTAAGGGAGTTTGGTCGGGGTGGGTGGAAGTGGGTGGTTGTGGGTGGCAAAAATGTAAAATATGTGTAGTGGCGCCATCTGTTGTCGAGTAGTTGAACTTCATTCAGAACAACGGTTATTTGGGTCTCATATAAACTCCCGAGCGAAGCCGGGAATCATAGCTAGTCTAATCTAATATATTATATAAAATGCTAATGTACGTTCGTGTGTCCACGATTTTCGCTATCATCCGCAACTCGATCGACTTCCCGTCGGGGTTACAAATACCCCTTGGTCTCCCATTGTGAGTAAGGGAGTTTGGTCGGGGTGGGTGGAAGTGGGTGGTTGTGGGTGGCAAAAATGTAAAATATGTGTAGTGGCGCCATCTGTTGTCGAGTAGTTGAACTTCATTCAGAACAACGGTTATTTGGGTCTCATATAAACTCCCGAGCGAAGCCGGGAATCATAGCTAGTATATTATATAAAATGCTAATGTACGTTCGTGTGTCCACGATTTTCGCTATCATCCGCAACTCCGATCGACTTCCCGTCGGGGTTACAAATACCCCTTGGTCTCCCATTGTGAGTAAGGGAGTTTGGTCGGGGTGGGTGGAAGTGGGTGGTTGTGGGTGGCAAAAATGTAAAATATGTGTAGTGGCGCCATCTGTTGTCGAGTAGTTGAACTTCATTCAGAACAACGGTTATTTGGGTCTCATATAAACTCCCGAGCGAAGCCGGGAATCATAGCTAGTATATTATATAAAATGCTAATGTACGTTCGTGTGTCCACGATTTTCGCTATCATCCGCAACTCCGATCGACTTCCCGTCGGGGTTACAAATACCCCTTGGTCTCCCATTGTGAGTAAGGGAGTTTGGTCGGGGTGGGTGGAAGTGGGTGGTTGTGGGTGGCAAAAATGTAAAATATGTGTAGTGGCGCCATCTGTTGTCGAGTAGTTGAACTTCATTCAGAACAACGGTTATTTGGGTCTCATATAAACTCCCGAGCGAAGCCGGGAATCATAGCTAGTATATTATATAAAATGCTAATGTACGTTCGTGTGTCCACGATTTTCGCTATCATCCGCAACTCCGATCGACTTCCCCGTCGGGGTTACAAATACCCCTTGGTCTCCCATTGTGAGTAAGGGAGTTTGGTCGGGGTGGTGGAAGTGGGTGGTTGTGGGTGGCAAAAATGTAAAATATTATCACTCATTCTTGACAAATTGGCGGAGACACAAAGTTCTGAAAATTTTGGAATCATCTAGAAAGCTCAAAAATTAAGTGTAGTGGCGCCATCTGTTGTCGAGTATTTGAACTTCATTCAGAACAACGGTTATTTGGGTCTCATATAAACTCCCGAGCGAAGCCGGGAATCATAGCTAGTCTAATATATTATATAAAATGCTAATGTACGTTCGTGTGTCCACGATTTTCGCTATCATCCGCAACTCCGATCGACTTCCCGTCGGGGTTACAAATACCCCTTGGTCTCCCATTGTGAGTAAGGGAGTTTGGTCGGGGTGGGTGGAAGTGGGTGGTTGTGGTGGCAAAAATGTAAAATATGTGTAGTGGCGCCATCTGTTGTCGAGTAGTTGAACTTCATTCAGAACAACGGTTATTTGGGTCTCATATAAACTCCCGAGCGAAGCCGGGAATCATAGCTAGTATATTATATAAAATGCGTAATGTACGTTCGTGTGTCCACGATTTTCGCTATCATCCGTAACTCCGATCAACTTCCCGTCGGGGTTACAAATACCCCTTGGTCTCCCATTGTGAGTAAGTGGAGTTTGGTCGGGGTGGGTGGAAGTGGTGGTTGTGGGTGGCAAAAATGTAAAATATGTGTAGTGGCGCCATCTGTTGTCGAGTAGTTGAACTTCATTCAGAACAACGGTTATTTGGGTCTCATATAAACTCCCGAGGCTATATTTAAATTTAAAAATAACCTTAAAATTTTTTGACAAACCCTGCATAATATCAAATTTTATTTATTATTTTTTACTCTACATGACATTTCTAATATATCACTTTCCTTTTTCTCTTCTAATTTTAAAAATTATGTGGTGGGAAATTTTATAGATTAAAATTTTTTAAAAATAATTAAAGTTTTCTGGTACATTTTCTATTATTTAACGATATATGTTTTATTAACTAGCCATATAATGTATTTTTAAAAAATGGGGGTAGTCAGGTTGTGTTAAAAATTTTAAAGTATTTTTTTAATTTAGCTTTGACCATAATTTTTTAGGGAATCCTATGGTAATACCTTTGTTTAAATAATATATTTAATATAAACAGTTTTTATTCGGTAAACAGGTTATATTTACCAGAACTAACCAGAATGGGTGTCAGATTATTAGATGTTTAACTCATCTTTTTGTCTGTTTCGTCAACGTTGTTTAAGTACTGAAACATGTAGTTCTTGTATTTTACAGCACCTTAGGAAAGGCCAGACTGAAGAGCGCGCTAGCGACAAGCGAGCGAGCGATTTTTCATAGTACGAAGGCTGCAAGTTAATTTTCGCCCGCCCGCTGAGTGTCGGTGTGGCTACTTCCATTTACCCATTAAATCAACGAGGTAGTGCCAGTACAAACGTTGTTTTTAAATATTTACTACCCAAAAAAACGATGCTAACTTGCAGTTTTTTAGACTAAGCACCAGTGCGGAAAAGTGAACCCTTGCAAATTTTCCACATACACAGGTACTTAAAATATTTTTAATTCTGAAGTTTGACTTAGTATAATTTTATTATTGGCATAGTATTCTTTTATTTGTACAAATTAGGTAATCACTAAATATTCACTAAAAATTAATATTGTTTTAAAACATTGTTTCAAAAATCCTAGTATAATATATTAAATGTGCTTGTCAGATTTGTAGTTTTGACAGGTGCCGGTGTCCATATTATAAAGATCAAAGTCATTAAAAGTCATCGATAATTAAAAGTGTCTTTAGTACATTCTGATCAGTATCGTCGATTTTGAATAAAAAACGTTTCCCATGGAGTCTTCTGACGAGGAATTACCTGAATCCATTCTAAAAGCAGCCGAAATAGCAAATTTAGATTTGTTGCCGTCCACGTTGAAGCACTGGTACGAGAAAGAATATACAGCATTTACAAGCTGGTGTGGCGAGAAAAAAATCAAAAGTATGAAAGAAGAAGTTTTTATGGCATATTTCGCGGAACTTGCTAAAACATGTAAGCCCAATACCTTATGGTCAAGGTATTTCATGTTAAAAAGTGTCATTAAGATCGAAAAGAACATGGATTTAAGCAAATATTTCAAAGTTACATCATTTTTGAAGAAGCAAAATGTGGGATTTAGACCCAAGAAGGCCAAAATTTTCTCGAAAGATAAAATAGCAACATTTATTAATGATGCTCCAAATGATGTCTATCTAGCGATGAAGGTAGCTACAATTTTCGGACTAGCTGGTGCATGTCGCCGAGAATGAAAATTAGCATTGATGATATGGACGATAACGGGAATCTTTTAATTGTAAATATTCCAGACTCCAAAAACCATTCTAGCCGAAGTTTTGTCATTTCCGGGGAAATTGAAAATGGCAAATATTGAGCTTTGTATAGAAAGTATTTCAGTTTACGAAAGCCCGAAACCCCAAACAGAAGATTTTTTGTTAATTACAACAGTGCATAGGAATAAATTCTTTTGGCAGGATGCCTTCTGACATAGCTGCCTGTTTACGTCTTCCAAACCCAAAACTTTACACGGGACATAGCTTTTGCCGTTCCTCAGCTACAATGTTAGCTAATTCTAGTGAAGGCATAACGAATATTAAAAGACTTAGAGGTTGGAAGTCATCATCTGTTGCAGCAGGCTACCTAGAAAGTTCTACAAGTTTCAAGACACAGTTATCAAACAAAATATTATCCCACAATTCATCTACCTTTGAACACAGCAAAACGCACTCAAGGCCCATTGTACCGTCTTCTAGCAAGCAACAATATGTCCTGTTACCTGTAACGACGACCGGTTTAATTGCACCTCAAGGGCAATCTCCAACTCCGCAACTTACCCACAACAATTTGCGTTTGCGATTCATTTGCAAAATGCTACCAACTGTTCTTTTACGATTAATGTTGTTAATAATAATAAGCAGTAATGGTAAAAATAAATATTATCAAATGGTTGTTTAGCTTGACTTTTTCCACACACACTCGTAGAAAAATAGCGTTCCTAACAGGTACCAAAAGTGCGTTTTCTGCACTTGACTGCTTGACCGAACTCCGCTAAGCGTCGTTCGTGCAACTGCATTCGCGTGCGGAAAAGTGGTACTTTTAACACTAGTTAGGAAATATACTATTTTGTAACCTTAGTTTTTTGAAAAGCCTCGAATAACAAGTTCAGTTCTATGACACAATTTAGAACACAAAGTTTTGTCATTGGAGGCTTAGGGGTTCTTTTTGGTGTGAGGAACATATATGTTTCTATGTTAAGTTGAATTAATTCGGTATAATATAAGAAGAAAAGTATATCGTTATTTAAATATAGATAATAAGGAAAACTCTTTGGCTATTTTAGTCAGTTAAAGATCTGGCCACACATTACCGCAACAAAACCGCAGCCGTGCATCTCGCTGGTGAAATGTAGGAGGATGCGGTGCAAAAGTTTTGTATTTAATAAAATTGCAGTAGTATGAGTCTGTACGCTTTAAACTACCCCTGATCTTAAAGTAAACCTTCACAAAAAGGTAACACAATTTATATACCTATACTACACTAAAAGTAACCTAAGCTACCAAGTTGGTAGAGTTCAGGGTTGAAGATGAAAAAGGGATCCAAAGTGTTAGAATATATCGTCTTAAAATTTTATGAAAATAAATTCCACATATTTTAGGCTAAATATTAGTAACTATATTTTTCATACTACCTCTAAAAATATTTGCATTCTAATCACTCGTAAACAGTAAAATCCTTATGTGTCAACAGCCTTGTTTTACTATAAATAATTTTTTAAAAGTATTACTTTGTAAACAATTTTGCAATTTTATGGTCAAATCATAAAGTAAATATTTACAGGTTACTGAGAATGTATTATCGTAAGCGTAACACAACTAATTTTTAACAAATAGGCATGGAAACATTTAATGATGCATTTTTTAAATGTAACTAATACTGCATATAAACTAAGACTTAAACATGCGTATTCTAGGTTTTTTTTTATCCTAGTCCTTCTTCAACTTTATTTTCATATTCCGTAGCGGCTCGTGACATTTTTCAATGAGAGGGCACAAGCAAACAAAAATATTTAAATATATTTACAGCTTTCTTTATATTAAAAAGAAAGTTCATCCGTCTTTTTATCAGTAATTGTTTTTAATTTATCATCTAAATTATTTTAAAAACTTACCTAAGTTCACCATACCCCTTTCTTTTTGCACGCAATTTTTTCTATAAAATTTCAAAGCTTCACTTTCACACACAGCCACACAAATAAAAAAAAGGTACAGCTCTAACAAAGACCATGGTTTCTTTATGTTTTTAAGGTAGCTGATTCCGAATCTGGGATCGGTTTGACCCCATCTGGTCACAATCAAGGTAATTTCAAATAAAATTATCAAAATTTATCAAAAATAGACGACAAATGGGTATTTTTATGTTTTTGAAGTCAAGTCAAAACCAGGGTCAATTTGACATCATCAGAGCATGACCAAGGTTGATTTAAGGTCAGTTTATTAAAGTTCACCGAAAATAGACCACAATCGTGGTATATTTATGTTATTGTTAGAATTCGAAGTCAAACCGACCATTAGGTCTAGGTCAAGGTTGTATCAAGGTCAAAACATCAAAATTTGTCAAAAAACAGACAACAATCTTGGTATCTTTATGCTTTTGGGGTTGTTGAATCCGAATCCGTGTTTAAATTGACCATATCAGGTTGAGATCAGTAGTAATCAGGGTCAAATCATCAGAAGTTATTAAAAATAGACCTCAATCATAATATCTTTAGGTTTTTGGGTTGCTGAGCCTAAAATTACCTTGAATAAGGCCTGATAGGGGTCAAACTGACACCGGATTCAAATTCAGCGACTCCAAAAACATAAAGATACTACGATTGTGATCTCGTTTTTGATAAATTTTGATGATTTGACCTTTAAATGACCTAAACACAAACGTCATGGGGTCAAACCGACCACAGATTCGGATTCGGAGACTCCAAAAATATAAAGATACCATGATCTAGTCCTTCGGACCTTCAATTTTTTGTAGAGCTGTAATTGACCTTGAATTGACCTTGACCTTAACCTGACCTCAGATTCGGTTTAGCGACCCCAAAAACATAAAAACCATGGTCTTTCTTTCAGAGCTAGAACTTTTTTTTATTTGTGTGGCTGTGTTACGGTAGCCATGGTGCTGCCTTTTCAGATCTGCTAATGGATATCTTAAAAACAAAACAAATAAACCCCCGTACGCCAAACATCATTACATTCGGTGAGGTGTCCGATAAGTAAACATTTACATATCTTTCTTATCGATAATTTGATCATTGTTATCGAAGTCATGAATTAACTGTATATAATATTTTTCGATAGATTCTGCTATATGTTTTAGATCGGTTACCCTATGTTAAGTCTACGCTGTTATTCCTTTATTAAACAATAATATTTCAAAACAAAACAGTTTATTTGTAACTGAACCAAAGTATTTCTATTAAAAACTCTGTTGTATGCCTTTGTTTTACTAGTAGATGCATAATTAATTTAAAGATCAAAAGTAGGTATTCCTTTTGTTTTTGTTCAAAAGCAAACTGTTATTCTGTAACAGAAACTGCACCGCATTTTTTCCAAGCAGCAAAGGTGACATCTTATTGACGTCTCTTTTTGGTCATTTCTGGTCACATTTGGTCAGCAAAGACGTCATAAGATGACGACAAAATAACGTTAAATTGACCTCCCAAGTCACACATAAATTTTAGGCGTTCAACCAATTATAACCGCGGTAATAATTGGTGACAACTTTGACATATGATACATTGTTTAAACGTCAACATAACCAATTGGTAAATACCGTTTTTAAATTGGTTCATCGCCTAAAATTGATAATAGACAAAAGACGTCCCGTTAATGACGTCATAATGACGTCTTTAAGATGACGAAAAATTGACGAATAGACTTTTTTGAAAAGCTAAAATGATATGATATTTTGGTTGAAAATTGAAATAGGAAAAAACTCCTTACTGCTTACAATTTCCTTGCAAGCAAGTAATACAAGGTCGCATCTCTCGGGACACTGTCCAACCTGGAGATGCAGGTTTTAACACTAGCCGAAAGTATATCTTTTAAAGCTAATTGAGATCACCAACCGCAGACCGGTCTCGAACTATTTTGGTCTGGTACGGTATAGGCGATAAAAAGCGAACATGTTGAATAAACGTAGTAGTTTATTGTCCATTACGCCATCTATCGGTAGAGTTTTTTCCTATTTCAATTTTGTAAAATTATTAGTCTTATTTTTCTGTCATATGATATTTTGGTTGGGTTTTGACACGAATCATATAATGTCACAAATTTTTCTGGCGGGTTTTCTAAACATGACGTCTTTAGATTTTTATGAGCTAGTATGACGAAAAAATGACGTCGAAAAGACGTCACTTAAATGACGTCAAAAACACGTCAATTAAATGACGTTAAAATGACGTCATAATTTTGGTCTGATGACGTCCTATGACCAAAAATTACTTAAAAATTACGTCATAATGACTTCAGCTTGCTGCTCGGGACATCACATAGGTTATATACAATATGAGCAACGCTGTTTGGTTCATCGGTAGGCAATAGAATAACAAAACAAGCACTATTAGTCACGCATGTTTACATGCCGGGATTTACTTAAATTGTCTTTTTTACTCACTTTGCCTATGTGTTATGTTATTTAACTGAACCTGTATAGCTCTCAACATACGGACTGAATAACTATACTTTGTTTAAACTAAATGTATTATCATAGTAAACAATAAATATTATTGCTACTAAAACCCTTTAGGACACTACTGTTTGACTTACGACTGCTGACTGGAGACACGCAAATTTGTGTCCACTTCCTGTACTAATTTCGCGTAAAGAAGACGTATGTTACTTAAGCAAAATACATAGACAAAGCGGGCAGAATTCTCGCGTTTCCCAGAAGAAACTTTTGATATTAAGGCGTTGCCGAGTAAGTAATTTAGCAGTAAGTTTTAGGCAAAGTGTTAAGATGTGTTTTAATAGGATTATAGTAAATATCTTAAGTTACGTTTTTAAAAAATCGTTGTTTTTCTTTATTTGAAGGGTGGACACGTTTCCCAGTGCCTTTTAGTATCCGCCGCCACTGCTATTATAATATTGTAGAGTCACACTTCTTTGTCTATTTTGTATCTACATATGTGACATGTTGTGGCAATAAACTTTTTAAATTACAGATATTGCAATGAGATGTTCATGAAATAATAGCCATTACCTTTTATTATTTTGTTTTCCGTGTGATTATATTTATGATTCAAGAACTGTTTCTTACTATTTTAAATTAAAAGAACGTTATGCGATTCATTAGTAAACATTTTTTAACATTCCTTCTTGTAAGACCTTCCATTGAATTACACCTAGTAAATTACATAGATAAAAGAGATCTTTTACCCATTATACACTCTAAAGAATGTAATTATTAGCATATTTGCTAACAAAGCCTAAAATTTAATAAGAAATTTAGCTGCTTGTATCCATAATTTTAGGTTCTTGAATTGAAAATCATGTTGACAATACTATTAACCTAAAAAAAAAAGAAAAAAATTCTAGTAGTTTTTCTTAATTGTTTTGCGCTGTAGGGATTTGTTTAACAAAATTACAGAAATACATTTGAAAAAGCAAGGTTTAAACTATTTTTTAATCTTTGGACAATCCACGAAGGTTGAAAGCCTAAATACTAACGTACCGTCGTGGGTGTCTCAAGCAAGGTAAGAGAAAGTTTGTTAACACAGGACTTAAAAACTTGAAGATTTGGGGGGAAGGAAATACCTCCGCTGGCAATAGGTTCCACAGTCGAGAAACTCTAGGGATAAAAGAACGAACGAAATGGGAAGTTCGGGGCCTGTCCAATTGTACCGTATAGGAATGCATACGTGCGGCATCATGAGTTTCTCTGTTGGGAGCTGCAAGAGGAGGGACTATACTGGATAATTCGTCGGAGCAGAAGCCGTAAAAGTATCTATAGAAGAGCGATAGATCTCCCACAGCTCGACAATGGACAAGAGAAGAAAGTCTTTGAGTAAGTAAAGGATCATTAATAAGACGAACAGCTCTTCTTTGAATGGCATCAAGAATGCTGAGGGTTGTAGGGGATGCCATTCTCCAGACGAGAACAATATTCCAGAGAGGGTCGAATTTGGGACACATACAAAGTGTATAAATTGGAAGGAGAAAAATACTTTTTGGCTCGGAAAAGAAATTCAAGCTTTTTTGAAGCCGCGGTGGCTAAAGATACAATGTGTTTTTAGGCCAATTTAGGTTATTCTCAAATGTGATGCCCACAAGGTTAAATGTGTCCCCGCTCTGCAAAACCTGGCCACTCAAGCAAAGGGTGAGTGTTTGATGATTTTATTCGCGACAAGGAACATGATTGTGTTTTGGATGCATTAAATTGAACGAGATTTTTGGCGCCCCAATCCAATATCAAATTGAGATTCTGTGAAAGAGTATGTTACTTCTAAAAACTTTTCGCTTTTGTGGTCGGCAAGTTCCAGTTCCGAAGGTAAAACAAGACCAAAATAGGGCACGACCTAAACCGGCATAAATATCCCACCATGGATCTGCGCCAGCTCAGATGTCAAAATAAGGCCGGTATTATTAGTGCCTGGCCTTATTTCGTTGTTCAAAAATTCTCTATTTACTAAGAAAATAGGTGTTTATTGGTAGGTCAAAAATTAAACCACGTTAAGATTTTCTCTTATTTTGCAACCAAAAAACCTTAGTTTATTTTATGTGTTATTATTTTGATATCAATCTGGTATTTTTTTATTCTCGGACAAAAATAGGCCCTCCTCTCGTAAACTTCTTGAACCCTTGTAGTGCAATTTGATATTTCTCATCATATTTTGCTTGCTACTGTTGCAGTTTCGTACTTTTTAAATATATCTAGACAAGCAGCAGCGTGCCAAGCCAAGTTTAAGCAGAGGAACTGGCTACAGCGCAGAGTGTAATATTTTTTGCACCACTGGGTGCCACTTATGACCCCTTTATAACTTAAAACCTATTTATCGTAAACACGTGTCCCTATACTTACGTGTGTTTGTTTATCAAGGTCAACTAGAAACCTAAATTAAAATTAATAAAGCTAGCTTAAACGGTTATAAAGATATGAAGGTCTAAAACTCGTCAGTTTTCCACTGACTGACTGACA
Source organism: Listronotus bonariensis (assembly GCA_014170235.1). NCBI lineage: Eukaryota > Metazoa > Arthropoda > Insecta > Coleoptera > Curculionidae > Listronotus > Listronotus bonariensis. The sequence goes on from JACEGR010009607.1 coordinate 12,591, forward strand.
TATATATAGATCAAAACCTTAACCCACTTTCATATGACCAAGAAAAATGAAATTTAGAATCCAGCTCGATAATTTTGTGCAAATGTAGAAAAAATCTGAAAACAAAAGTTAAAGTTAAAAAAATAGGTGGAGGGGAAGGGGTCAAGAAGGAGTCCCCATATAAAAAAACAGTTTTTTAATTGCAACGTTTAAAGTGTTACAAATAGATATTTAAAACTATCCTAATATATGTACTTTTTTATTACTATAACAGAAATATAAAAATAAAATTATGTCAAAAAATAGGTGGTGTCCCCTTACAAAAACTTGTAATACGCACTAACATAAGTTGACAAGATCGTTATATAAACAGGAAGCGTGTTAAAAAGGTAGCAGATAATAAATGGGCAATGCGCACTGGTATTAACAAAGAAAACTATCTGCCTAGTTTTCTTTAGAGTGGTTTTTACAATGTCGAGTCAATCCTCGAGTTAGTATAATCCTACCCTAGAAGTAACCATATTTGGTAAATCTAGGCGAAAATGCATTTGACAGCTTTTAAAATTTAGCTAGGAATTCAACCACATAATTATTTAACCCTGTGTTTGTTAACACGACATTGTAAAAGCCGCTTCCTTAAATGGGCAATTAATGAATTTTTAAGTTTTTTTCTCCTTAAACCGAGAACAAGATACATAAAAATTTAAGAGACATATAAAAAAGCTCGTATTTCGTTAGCTTAGTTCAAATCTAAAAAGTACGAACATTATCTGTAAACATACTTACTATTATTTCATAAAATAAAAATATTTTCGATAAAATGATACAGTAAATAATAAACAATAAAAAAAGAAAAAAATTGTTGTAAAAAAATAATTTATTTAAAAAATTGAGCTAAAACAGTTTCATACATTAACAGAAGACCAGAATATTTGCTTAAGTATCTGAGGAAGTTCTTTCGTGTCATTACATATAAACGCTCGGCCAGAGGGTAGCTTTTGTGTCAACCTAAAAAATACAACGAAAATTAAGAAAAAATCCCAGTGATAAAGAAAATAAAACACTTAGTGTTGTAAAATACTTTTAAAAACAAGTCTAAAGGTAATTCTAAAATGTTTTATAACCAATAATTTTAATATACAGCTTGTTACAAATTGGAGGCCTACCATTAGGATCTCGGAAACGATATTAGATACAGAGTTGGTTAAATTAGGGAAAAGTTGCGAATTTTTCTGTCTAACAAAAATGCCTTTTAAAAATTTAAAAATTTATAGCAGTTCCGTAATTATCCGGAAAACCAAAATTTTGCAAAACAGTTTTTATTTTTGGCTGAGTTTATTTTTAAAAAATGTAAAATTATCATTGCCACTTTTTCCGTTCTACAAAATGATACTATTAAATTAGGGATCGGACTTTTCGTTTCTGAGTCGCCCTTATCAACTTTGTGTTTTTAAATATGCATTTATTTTATATGGTTTTTAACTTAATAATTATACGAGATCCGAATAGGAGCAAACCTTTACCCATCTGTTTATCGGATAAAAACTGTTTTATATTAAAGATAGTATTCAAACAAAAGTATTGCCATAGGTTTGCCTAAAAAATAGGTCGGGGCCATATTTAATTTTAAAAATAACCCCAAATTTTTTGACACACCTTGTTTAATGGCAACCCCTATATTTTAAAATACGTACGTGTGCTAGTTATTAAAATATATATGTTTAAATAATACAGAATGTACCAAGAAAAAATGTTTAAGTTTAAAATTAAAAAATTTATCACAGCTTTATTTAAAAAAATCGAAGCAACAAAATAAACTAATATATTAGTACTGTCATGTACAATGAAAAATAAAAATTATCATTATACAGGGCCACTCAAAAATTTTAAAACCTATTTTATTTTAATTGGTCATAGCCTTGACCTAATTTTTTAGGCAACCCTATACCTTTGTTTAAATACTATCTTTAATATAAAACAGTTTTTATCCGGTAAACAGGTGGGTGAAGGTCGCTTCCTATTCGGATTTTAGACTATAAACTCCTATTTTAATTCTCCAACGACAATTACAGTTTACATTTATTTATGTTACGTTGCAACCCGAAAAACCATTATTCACTATTTCGCCTTAAAACATAACTATTTTATCCCAAGGCTCAGGGAAATTTTCTTTTTATTACTGCTCATTATTTTTCTTTTTAATTTTTTATATTTTATAATTCAAAAACAAGCTACAAAAATTAAAGGTACTTTGCGTACATTTATTAATACGTATTAAAATAAAGCATTAAGTTTATTTAAACACCTCTATTACATACCTTTATCGTAGCCTGTCATAAAAAAATGGATGCGTACTTACATGGGAACCGAACTTTCCCGGAAAGCTTGTGATATAATATTAGTAATTTTTAATGGTCAAATAGGGAATAATGGTTTTTTGGTTTAAAATGTCGCATAAATGTAAAGTGTGGTACCTACGTAGTAGTATTTAAATTTAAAAAAAAAATGAGTTTATTTAGTTAAAAACCAAATATTCCGCCTATTTTAAAAACAACGTTAATAATGGCGGCTAAATGACGAAATGTCGGATCCTTAACTTAATAACATCGTCACATTTATTTTTAAAAATCTCTTAAAAACCTCAAAAAAAAAAAATTAAGAAGTTTCGTTTTTTATTTTCTATAATTTTAAAACGGCTGTAAATATTTAGATCTTTAAAACAAAATATTGCTAAGCATAAGAATGCGCAACTTTGCCCCATTTTATCCAACTTCGTATCTCCTACTTTTCTGACATTCTAATGCTGGCCCTTAAATTTGTAATAGCCTGTATTAAAGTCTTTAGAAGTATTATCCAAAATGATTAATATTTTCTAGGTAACTGATTTGTACCTAACCTAAAACAACACCTTGTATATTACCTCTCAGCTTGGTCTCCAAGACTTCCAATAAATACAGCGTAAGAACTAACATTTGGTTTCATTGTAAGCGCCTCTGCCAACTTGGATGGTGGAATTCCATATCTCTGCAAGTTAGCGTCTGACAACATTACCAAAATGGCTTCATCACAGTCTTCTTCTGCTAAGTGTGTTGACTGCCCATTGGGTGGATTCTAGGGTATTGTCTCCTGACCAACAGAATTGGGAATGGGCATGCATTTTCTAAATCAAAAATTTATTTATTTTTAAAAAATTTATTTATTTATTAATATAATATACAAATTAATTCGGTTTCGACTCTATATACAGGGTGATTCAAAAACCGATCACGAAACTTAAGGGGGTGATTCTACTTGACAATATAAGGGTAGAGCTTCCTATATATATATTTTTTTCAAAATGTCATTCGTTTTCGAGTTACAAGCCGTCAAAGTTCAATTTTTATTTTGGTTCTTTCGCCATATTGCATTTATTTTTTTAACCAATCCAGTTGATATTTGGCACACAAATGGAGCTTTGCAGATTCTAAAATTTTAAGACAAAAGTACTTTTTTAAATACCGCCAGAGTCACTTTACCTAAAACTTAAAATCAATTTACATCATAACTTTTGTTTTTGACGAGATCTCGCAAAGCCGGGGCGCCATTTTATAGACAATCAAAAACTTAAAAAATAAGGTACTCCTTATTAAAGTCGATAAACCTCACCGTTTAGGCACCAATGAACATCAAAAGTTTTCATCAATTTCAATCAAATTACCTACATACATACAGGGTGTCCAGTAACTCAACCGACAAACTTAAGCAAACGATTCTACAACAAAAAATAAGAAAAAAACTTCATATAAACATGTCTCTAAACGTCTAGTTGTCAACAATTAAAAAAAAGTTTTTTTTTATAATATTTAACACACCGTAGTTCAAAAACTAAGACGTTTAGGACATATGTTTTATATAAGGGTTTTCTTATTTTGTTGTAGAATTGTTTTGGTTAGAAGTTTGTCGGTTGAGTTACTGGACACCCTGGCAGTGTATGTGCTTGATTGAAGTGATAGCTGATGTATTAGTGCTAAACAGTGATTCATCATCTTCAAAAGAGTATACCCAGCTGTAGGTTTGGTTAGTTCTGGTTGATTCAGATAGTCTATAAAATGACGGCTTCTTTGATATCTGTCAAAATAAAGACCATAAATCTTAGGATTTTAGGTAAAGAAACCTCTGGCTTATTTAAAGTGCCACTGTAAACTTTTAGAATCTGCAAAGCTTTGATATGCGACTGGATTATTAAAAAATAAATGCAATATGAAGAAAAAACCAAGATAATAATTGAGCTTTGACAGCTTCAGGCAGATGACATTTTGAAAAAAATATGTAAGCTCTACCCTCTTATCAGAGTAGAATCGCCTGCTCGTGATCATTGAAGCTCACCTGTATAAAAACTTTGGAAGGCAATATAGAACATATCTTCAATACAAAGTATAGTTATTTTAAACAAAATTATATTTTTCAATATTAAGACTTGTCCGAGTTTTACCCCAAATGAGCCACAAAAAGTTGTAAAAATGCATTTGTATTAAACACACATTTAAATAGTTATCGCATAAAAAATGAGTATGTGTCATAGGCGGGTTCTTTTGAATTTCCGATATTTTTAGGATTTCAGACCCTTCTTTTCAAATGTTATAAGTTTTTGGAAGGAACATATTATTTCTGTACTAAAACTCTAGCTTTTTTTTTTGGACAAACCACGAAGGCTAAAAGCCTAAATACTAATGTACCGTGGGTGTCTTAAGCGAGGTAAGAGGGAGTTTTTTGACACGGGACTTAAATACTTAAAGATTTGGGGGGAAGAAAAGACCTCCGCGGGTAGCAGGTTCCACATTCTAGAAACTCTAGGGACAAAAGAACGAACAAAGTGGGAAGTTCGGGGCCTGTCCACTTGGACTGTATAGGGATGCATACGCGCGGAACCACGAGTTTCTCTGTTGGGAACCGTGAGTGGAGGAACTATACTGGACAATTCTTCAGAGCAGAAGCCATTGAAGTACCTATAAAAAGCGATAAATCCCCCACAGCCCGACGATGGGCAAGAGAGGGAAGCCTTTCTGTAAGTGAAGGATCATTAATGAGACGAATAGCTCTTCTTTGAATAGAATCAAGAATGCTTAGGGTTGTGGGGGACGCCATGCCCCAGATATGACAACAATATTCCAAGGGAGGTCGGATTTGGGACACATATAAAGTGTATAAATTAAAAGCGGAAAAATACTTTTTGGCTCGAAAGAGAAATCCAAGCTTTTTTGAAGCTACCGTGGCTATAGATACAATGTGTTTATGCCAGTTAAGGTTACTTTCAAATGTGACGCCCACGAGATTGAAGGTGTCTTTGCTCTGTAAAACTTGGCCGCTCATAAGTAAAGGATGAGTATTTGATGACTCTTTTCGCGACAAGGAACATGACTGTGTTTTGGATGCATTAAAATGGACGAGATTTTTGGCGCCCCAATCCAATATTAAATTAAGATCCTGCGAAAGAGATATCTGCATCGCTCTGCGTTTATTTTCCAAGTCAGGTTTAGTGATGGGTTTAAGAACCTGAAAACTGGAGTGAAGGGTACTATCGTCGGCGAAACTATGAATGGAATTAGTTGTGGACGAGAGAAGGTCGTTGATGTGAAGAAGAAACAATGTTGGTGCCAGAACTGAGCCCTGAGGGACTCCAGCATTTACTTGGTGAAAGCTTGAAGAATGGCCGTCCCCAATAACTGATATACGTCGATCAGATAGATAGCTAGAGAGCCAAGTACAAAGTTTAGTTAAAAGACCATAGTAGGGAAATTTATTAAGAAGTGCGGCATGCCAGGCCTGGTCAAAAGCTTTGGATTTCTGGATTTCAGCAGATAAGACTATTAGACTACACACTCAACTGTTAGTTTGCAGCAGATATTTCCCGAGTGGTAGATATATCCACGCCATAGATAATTTAAACGTTTAGTGCAAAAATCACACCATTCTGGATTTGTCCGCTTTTGGCTCCAAACTATGTCGTCGACTAAGTTCGAAATTCTCATATGGACGTTTGCCTCAAAATATAGCGTCAGCAATGTTCAAAATTTTGGTAATGACGTTAATATGTTTTGCACTAGTCCGGTTTTGCCCTAAAATATAGCGTCAGCAATGTTCAAATTTTTGATAGCGACGTTGATATGTTTTGGACTTGCCCAGTTTTTGCCCCAAAATATAGCATCAGCAATGTTCAAAATTTTAATAGCGATGTTAATATGCTTTGGGCTTGACGACTTTGCACCAATGTATGGACCTTCCTTTAAAGAATACGACTACGTGAAAATGTAATTTTCGCCCAAAAATGGATTTTTCCGGTTTTTGCCCTAATCTCTAATTATATTTCGTATTAATTCTCTTTATTAGTATTATTTTTTTATGATAAAAATCAAAAGTCATGTCCAACTTCTTCTGTTTGAACATTGACTGTTTTATTGTGTTATACTAATTAGAAGTCTGTTGTACTTCCAATTTTTTACCTCTTTATAAATTACGATAAACAGTTCCTTAAAAACAAAAAACCTCGATCAGGTAAACCCCACTGTCAATTTTTATTTAGGCAGTTAGGTTTTGTTGAATTAATGTTATCAGAATTAAAATAAATACGAAAAAATTAACAACCTTAATAAAAAATTACTATTGGACTTTTTGATTTTAATTAATATAAATGTGATTTTTTTAGCATGGTGACATGTCTTGTTTTGATCGATGATAAAATGTGGACAGGTTCCATTTTAAATGAAAAATGATCATATCCATTTTTTGAAAATTTGTTTTCTTTTCACTTAGATGTTTTGAAATTTTCATTAACTGGTCTATTATGAAATGACGCATCCGAGCATCGCATGTGATTTATATATAAACCCAGATTGTTTGCAAATTTCCTGCCGCAACTATCTGCCAATCCTTGTAACACGATCGACAACAGGCCGCGTCCGTTGGTTCGCTGCAGAACACGGTGGCAGCTCTTGCTGCCTGCGACCGTTTGCATTCCTGCGATTAACTCGGATAACGTACGAGCCGAACAGGACGATAAATCACCGCAGGACCATTGTCGCCCGTCGCTGATTAGGCGAAGCTGCGCTCCCAGGAGACCGATTTCTTACTGCTGCGACCGATGGTATTAGGTAGTTAGGAAAACGTTAAAAAGAGAAATTACACGGACCGCACCGGACGAACTAGCCTCGGGAAATCGAAGGACAATATGTCACTTATGTTTGCTCGGAAAAAATAAGTTTTGCGGAAATACCGTGAACACTTGTAAAAATTGGTCTTTCGTAAAAACTCTTAAAGATTAAAACTCCATTTACCATCACACTATTTTTATTTTTCTACATATGTAATCAACGTGTAGCTCATAACATTTTTCCATCGCTGCTTAAGTGTATTATGCCATCTTACTGTAGACTGATTTCCAGTTCTTTCGCCCAGACTCGCAACCATTACCCCCACACCACATAGCGCGGACGAGATTCACGTCGTTTTAAGGCCTTGGCGAATAATTCGCCGGTGATTCAAAGCTTGTCGGTTATTTGGCGTCTAAGGAGCGCGCAAACAGGTTGGTTAGTTTGGACGTGACTTTAAAATAAGCGTTTGTGGCAGCAATTACGTCTAAAGAATGGTAATTCAGTGAAGGCTTATCTGGCAAGTAAGTTGCATGAAAAACAGAATCGAAACCTTACTAACGAATGTTTTTCATGATAATTACTTTGGCTCATTTGGTCAAGAAAATTTGCGTAATACTCAGAGTTTATTTGGTTTTTTGTTAATCAAACTAGTCTTTAAATAAAGTCTTTGGCGTCCCAAAATACTGCCATAACCTTTCTTTCTATGGAGTTGTCTTTGCCTTTTCGGAATCGGTTCCTTCCTCGATGACCACCGTCTTGATTGTTCAATAGGCGGCGTATAGCGATGAATCCAGGTTTTATCGAAAGTAACAACAAATTCGGTTATAAAATTCTAAACAGTGCCAAACACTTTTTGAGATGCTCTAGTAAATAAGTTTGGATCTGAAAAGTCGCCGCACCCAACAAGGGCATAGCTTTCTTGCATTTAAAACTTCAGTTAAAGTATGATATGGTTTCTCTTTTAATACGCCTAGAGCTTCAGCTAACTCTTCAAACTTTAGCCCGTGCTTATTATATATGATTTCATATAAAGTAATAGAGAAATTATTAAACTCACAAATTCTACAGTATTAAGTAAAATACAAAAGGTCGTGGCATGACGCGCTTCTCAAACTTTCCTCCTATGGTCTTCCAACTTAACTCTGTACCTGGCTCTAGTTATCTATATCAGTTAGTGTGAATGACCACTCTTAAGCTTTCACCTGGTGCCTGAAAGCTTAGTACTGGCACCAACATTGGTTCTTCTTCACATTAACGACCTTCTCTGTTCCACAACTAATTCTAATCATAGTTTTGCTGACGATAATACTTTACTCTACTTCACACTAGTTTTCAGGTTTTTAAACCAATCTCTTTTTGGACAGTAAACGCAGAACGATGCTGATTTCTCTTTTACATGACCTTAAATTAATATTGGATGGAAGCATTTAAAATATCTTTTATTTTAATGCATGCAAAACAGAATCATGCTTCTCGTCGCAAAAAATATCATCAAATACTCATCCTTTGCTACACTTTGTCTCTTTGGGCTATTCGGCCATCGTTGTAGATTGGAAAAAGTCGTCCATTTTTCTCAAAGAGACCTCTTGTAAAGTAAACAGAAAAGGCAACTCAAAGTCGTGGTCTCAGTCAAAGGAATTAAAAACATATATTTGAAAGTGACACGTGTTCCGCTCTTATTACGAGCATCATCAGATCTATAAAACAGAAAGAACCTAACTTAATTAATTATATAAATAAAATAAAACTTAACATACCATTAAAATACTAAAAACAAAGAATTTTTACACAACACTACATATTAAAATAATAACAAAGAATGAGGTTGGGATCAGCACACCAAATTTAAAATATAAAATAAATAAAAATAAAAATAAAAATATTTTGGTCCAACCCAGGATCGAACCCTCAACCTTATCTGACTGTAAGTCCAACATTATACCACTGAACCACGGAACTAGGTAGTTACTCTTCCTCTGCAAGTTATTAATAATTAATATCGGTCAAAATTAAACACGTCATTAACGCAGTTAAAACAGGACTTTAACTCGGTTATCTCCATTTTTTCTAGAAGATCTAGTCTTCTAGCTTTCCTTGAACACGTGTAAGATATTAACATTTTCGTAGTTGCAAGTACGCCCAGATTCCAATAATGATTAGCAAAGCCGACTTAGCGTTGGAGATGTCCGAATCTTTGTATTTGCTGAAAGGCTGTGTGTTCTGCTACCCGGTAGAGCTTTCCGACGTCCACCGTAAATGGCAGAACAGCCTCAGTTGAGGCAACGGCTTGAAAGCTTGTCGGTCTCGTCCGTTGTTTTTACTCAGATATTTGTAGCAGTATTCACTGTCTTAAATGCCACTGATATATCTAACTGTTGAAAACCTTGCTAATTGTAGTGAAATATTACCGAAAAAGTGATACATTTAAAATTATGTTTTATTAGCTCTATCGGGATAAATTGTGTGAAAAGAGAATTCTGAATTTATTTGAAAATCTGCAAAAAATTCATTACACTGAATTCTGAAGGAACTCGTTATTGTGAGCTGGCTGCTTGATGATATCCAGTTCTTGTTAAAAGCCTCTTAGCAAGTGGGAGTTTAAATAGGTGTAAAACAGAGAATTCAAAGCTGCGAATTTATGCTGGTAAGGAGAATTAGATGAATATTGCATTACATTATCTGTAGAGGAAGCTTTCTGTAACCTCGAAAAGAATTGATCTGCCACTTCGAATTAACAAGAGGTCCAGAAAGGGTAATTTATTATTATTTTATTTCTCCAAAGTAAACTGAATTCTCGGATGTAACGAATTCACATAATTTAGAAATTCAGCCAATTCCTGTTCATTGCCATTCCACACAATGCATATGTCGTCTACATATCTTTTATAGGCAGTTAAAAATCTAGAAAAAGGGCTTGTCATTATTTTACGTTCTAGATTATACATAAAAACCTCACTCAAGAAAGTGGCGAAAGGCATGAACCCATCGCCAAACCCGCTTTTTGTTTAAAAATCCTCCATTAAATTTAAAAAAAGTTTTGATCAAGAACTGTGGAAAGTAGGAGAACAAGATTTGAAATTATGACTTTCGGCAGCAAAGTTCTTTCCATCAAATTTCTTACCAAATCAACGCACTCAGAAGGAGGGACACTAGGAAAGATTTTTTACATCTAATGAAATTAGCGTGGCATTCAGTGGAATTTCAATATTCTTTAGATAATCTGCAAACGCCATGGAGTTTTTGTGGCGTAGACACTTTGGAAACCTGTGACCTCTCTGAGAACATATTCAGCCAAGAAGACAACCAGGTTGGTTGTCTTCTTGGCTGAGGTTTTTATGTATAATCTAGAACGTAAAATAATGACAAGCCCTTTTTCTAGATTTTTAACTGCCTATAAAAGATATGTAGACGACATATGCATTGTGTGGAATGGCAATGAACAGGAATTGGCTGAATTTCTAAATTATGTGAATTCGTTACATCCGAAAATTCAGTTTACTTTGGAGAAAGAAAATAATAATAAATTACCCTTTCTGGACCTCTTGTTAATTCGAAGTGGCAGTCGAATTCTTTTCGAGGTTTACAGAAAGACTTCCTCTACAGATAATGTAATACAATATTCATCTAATTCTCCTTACCAGCATAAATTCGCAGCTTTTAATTCTCTGTTTTACCGCCTATTTAAACTCCCACTTGCTAAAGAGGCTTTTAACAAAGAACTAAATATCATCAAACAATTAGCTCACAATAACGGTTTTCCTTCAAATTCAATTAATAAATTTTTTACAGATTTTCAAATAAATTCAAATTCTCTTTTCACACAATTTATCCCGATAGAACTAATAAAAATAATTTTAAATGTATCACTTTTTTCGGTAATATTTCACTACAATTAGCAAGGTTTTTCAACGGTTAGATATATCAGTGGCATTTAAGACAGTGAATACTCTTAAAAAATATCTGGTAAAAACAACAGACGAGACCGATAAACTTTCCAAATCAGGCGTTTACTCTCTTAACTGTGGAGACTGTTCTGCCATTTACGTTGGACAGTCAGGAAGAAAAATTTCTACCAGGGTACAGGAACACATTAGCCTTTTCAATAAATACAAAGATTCGGACATCTCCAACACTAAGTCGGCTTTTGCTAATCATTTATTGGAATCTGGGCATACTTTTTCAACTACAGAAAATGTTAATATCTTACACGAGTGTTCAAAAAGTAGAAAACTAGATCTTCTAGAAAAAATGGAGATAACCAGAGCTAAAAAGAGTCCTGTTTTAACTTGCGTTAATGACGTGTTTAATTTTGAACCGATATTAATTTTTAATAACTTACAGGAAGAAGGGTAACTACTATAGTTCCGTGGTTCAGTGGTATAATGTTGGACTTACAGTCGAAAGGTTGGGGGTTCGATCCTGGGTTGGACCAAAATATTTTTTATTTTTATTTTTATTTATTTTATATTTTAAATTTGTGTGCTGATCTAACCTCATTCTTTGTTATTATTTTAATATGTAGTGTTGTGTAAAATTCTTTGTTTTTAGTATTTTAATGGTATGTTAAGTTTTATTTTATTTATATAATTAATTAAGTTAGGTTCTTTCTGTTTTATAGGTCTGATGATGCTCGTAATAAGAGCGAAACACGTGTCACGTTTTTAAATATATGTTTTTAATTCCTTTGACTGAGACCACGACTTTGAGTTGTACCTTTTCTGTTTATCGTTGTAGATTTTGTATCCTTGACGTTTCGCCAACGCGAGTGGTTGGCATCCACAGAAGGTTCCTAGTTTGCGTACTACTGTGTCCCGAGCGCGGACTCAGCGAGTAGATATTTATAGGCAGCTTGGGTGGGTGGGGCCTGTTCCGGTTGGTCGTTGCGCAGTTGTTGTTCCTGCCGTGGTGCTATTTTTTGTGGTTTTTATTGATCTTCATTGATTCTTCCGTTTGTTGAAGTTGTTGGTATGTTTACTTAAGTGTAGCAGAAGATGGCCGCGAAAGCCTTACACAGTATACTCATCCTTTACTTATTCTGCTGCTTTACTTAGCCAGAAAGTATTTTTCCGGTTAGTATTAACTCATTAAATGAACTAACTTAAATTTTTAATTTTCTTACCAAACTACAAAACTTATCGAACGACCCGGTACTCCGAATAAAATGCGTTCGATTGACATAGAACGACACAATGATCCAACATCACTTACGGTACCGTTACCCCGTTCTCACCTAAGCAAACTTTGCATTATCCACTTTGTCTTTGAATTTATTGTAACCGGGAAGAGCGCCAAGTGATTTATTTGGGTGATTAAAGCAAACGCCTACATCCTTTGCATTTCGCATGCATACCAATCGTATAAGATTTTAAACGATTCTCTCATCCTCCCATACAACGGTAAGTTTCCAACAAGAGGGTATTTTTATACAGAATTGAATATTTTGTTTC
>JACEGR010009608.1:0-25129 GCA_014170235.1 Listronotus bonariensis
TATTTATATATATATATATATATATATATATATATATATATATATATATATATATATATATATATATATATATATATAATAAGAAAGTAATGTTCTTGAGCCTTAGAATAAACAATTTAATAAAAGTTTTAAATTCTTGGGCATAGAGGCTCTCTAAATGACAAAAAAGAAAGAAAACAAATACATAACCTGGTAGAAACGACTACTTGGCTGGTTACTTTAAAATTACGGAGTCTCCAAATAAATGGATAACCCCGGGTCGCAATGAAGACGGTGACACGCGTTTCATCCTTGTTGGGAATCATCACAACCGCTGTACATTGCTGACAACTTGACTATGTTTTCTAGTCGCTAAACATAATCCCTGTCGGAACTAAGGGAGTAAGTTCAGCGGCCAGGAGACATCTCGCCAAGCAATTTCAAAACAACCAGCCAGAGCACCGTTAGGTTAAAACGGTAAAACGGGTGCCATCTAGGTGTATATGGCGCAAGTAACATGAACTGATGAGTGTGCCAGTTTCCATTATGGTTTGTTGGTATTACAACACATGTATATATATATATATATAGTATATATATATATATATATATATATATATATATATATATATATATATACCGGGCAATGCATCGCCGGGCGGGACATAGGAAATCCCATGTAATTTTTAATGGGGTCAATTATTGGCTTCCTTAAATATTTTAGAGAAAAATCTATTGAAGTTTATTAAAGAGCATGCAAATCTACGTCCATGGTAAAAACTTTAGGATTTTTCGATTAACCCGTTTGCTAGTTAGATGCTTATATATTTTTAAAAATTGTTACATTATTATTGCCTTATATTTATGAACAACAATAAAAATACCAGTAAGCGTGACATTACGTTGTCATTTTAAAATTAAGTGATTTATTATTATCAAAAATCGTACAGTAAAAAGATAACAGTTGTATTTATACAAACGAATTAAGTTAAGTTAAACTAAACTAAAGTAGCAAATTTCAAGAACTTATAACATTTATAATATTTACATGCTTCAATAAATTAATATTATTATTACAATAATTAATATGTTGGAAATAAACTTAAGATTTAAGAAAAATTTTAAACTTAAGATTAAGGAAAAATTTCAAATATTCCCTCCATTGAATGCTGGACAATAACCCAGACGTTCATAAAATTGTCTTCTTACATTGACTAAGTGATAAATTAAAATTTTATTGCATTCTGCAGAAATAGCATTTTTAACTCATCAAGATTAGAGTAATTTTTATCCTTGTGTATCATGCTTTTTAAATGGCCCCAGAGGAAGAAGTCATTTGGCGAAATATCAGGAGACCTGGCTGGCCAATTTATGGTGTGATGTAGGCCAATAATATTTCCATTAAAAGCATTGTCTAAATATTTCCGAACAGCCAGGGTATTATGTGCCGGGCAGCCATCCATTTGGTACCAAATTTCCTGATTTTCCCTGGGTTGCTTTCCAGTGACGAAAATTTTTGTGCGTCACGCTCCAGGGCTTGAAGCTCTTGAACTGCTCATAAAAGTCACTGGAACGCATCCTTAGACAAGGAAAGAGAGATACTTTAAGAAATTTTAAAAATTGCGTTGTTTTTAACCTTTCTTGGCTTTATATTAATACTCTCTTTTTAATATCTATTTTAAATAAATAATTTAAAAAAATCCATCCATGTTATTAAAGAAGAAAATGTACGCCAATGACTTTTAGCAAATGTTTTTATATGTTTTTTTCACATTAATGTATACAAGACGCAACTTTTAAGTGTCAAGTCACTTTAAGCCATTCTAAAAAGTAGCCATAAACATCATAAAATAAAATCAAAAATTAAAAAATAAACATTTTTGACCTTGGTTAATAGAAAACAAGACAACTTTTAATAAATTATACGACTGCTTATTTATTTTAAAGTAAATAATTACTTAATTTTAATTTTTGCTTTTTTATCATGTTACCTATGAGTACTTTTAAAAGAAATTTAAGTGGTTTTGATATTTCTATATGTCATAACCGAGGCCAGAAACTGAGGAAAAATACGGTAGACAAAAATACTTGTATTTTTAAATGCTTTTTTTTATCCTTTGGACAAACCACGAAGGCTAAAAGCATAAATACTAACGTACCGTGGGTGTCTTAAGCGAGGTTAGAGGGAGTTTGTTGACACGGGACTTAAATACTTGAAGATTTGGGGGAAGGAAAGACCTCCACAGGCAGCAGGTTCCACAGCCTAGAAACTCTAGGGATAAAAGAACGAACAAAGTGGGAAGTTCGGGGCCCGTCCAGTTGGACCGTATAGGGATGCATACGCGCGGAACGACGAGTTTCTCTGTTGGGAACCGTAACTGGAGGAACTATACTGGACAATTCTTCAGAGCAGAAGCCATGAAAGTACCTATAAAAAGCGATAAATCCCCACAGCTCGACGATGGGCAAGAGAGGGAAGCCTTTCTGTAAGTGACGGATCATTAATGAGACGAATAGCTCTTCTTTGAATAGAATCAAGAATGCTTAGGGTTGTGGGGGACGCCATGCCCCAGATATGAGAACAATAGTCCAAGGGTGGCCGGATTTGGGACACATATAAAGTGTATAAATTAGAAGGGGAAAAATACTTTTGGCTCGAAAGAGAAATCCAAGCTTTTTTGAAGCTGTCGTGGCTATAGATACAATGTGTTTATGCCAGTTAAGGTTACTTTCAAATGTGACGCCCACAAGATTAAAGGTGTCTTTGCTCTGTAAAACTTGGCCGCTCATAAGTAGAGGATGAGTATTTGATGACTCTTTTCGCGACAAGGAACATGATTGTGTTTTGGATGCATTAAAATGGACGAGATTTTTAGCGCCCCAATCCAATATTAAATTAAGATCCTGCGAAAGAGATATCTGCATCGCTCTGCGTTTGTTTTCCAAGTCAGGTTTAGTAATGGGTTTAGGAACCTGAAAACTGGAGTGAAAGTGTACTATCGTCGGCGAAACTATGAATGGAATTAGTTGTGGACGAGAGAAGGTCGTTGATGTGAAGAAGAAACAATATTGGTGCCAGAACTGAGCCCTGAGGGACTCCAGCATTTACTTGGTGAAAGCTTGAAGAATGGCCGTCCACAATAACTGATATACGACGATCAGATAGATAACTAGAGAGCCAAGTACAGAGTTTAGTTGAAAGACCATAGGAGGGAAGTTTATTAAGAAGTGCGGCATGCCAGACCTGGTCAAAAGCTTTGGATATATCAAGAGCAACGATCTGGGACTCACCTAGAAACTCAAGAGACTTATTCCAGCAGTGTGATACGAAGGAAAGAAGATCTGCTGTAGATCTTTTGTGGCGAAATCCATACTGCCTGTCATGCAAAATTTTGTGTTTTTCTACGTACTTAAGAATTTGTGAATTAATTAGTTTTTCCATTACTTTACAAAGAACTGAGAGAATTGAAATTGGTCTATAGTTAGATGGAAGAGATTTAGATCCTTTCTTGGGAATAGGTTGAACACGTGCAGCTTTCCAGCTTTCCGGAAAGATACCTGTGTCGTAAGAAATTCAAAAGAGCCGAGTTAAGATTGGTGCAAGTTCTGGAGCACATTTTTTTAAAACGATTGCTGGTATGCCATCTAGCCCAGACGATTTCTTGGTGTTAAGGGAAGAAAGGATACGCTTAATGTGTTTTACCTTAAAAATAATATCGGGCATTTTATGAGGAACTGGGGTAACCGCTGGAATTGGATGATTAACGGGAGGGTCAAGGGTTGAATTGGCAGCAAATTGTTTAGCAAATAATTCTGCCTTTCCTTTAGCGGTAGAAACAATTTCATCTTCCAAAGCTAGTGGCGGAAAAGAACTGGTACAAAAATTCCTACTTATGTTTTTCGCAAAGGACCAGAAAGATTTGCTGCCATTTGAGCAAGAAAGAACTTTGTTTTTAATACGATTGTCGAAGGAGTCTTTGGCTTCAGAAATTGTTTGATTGTAGTAGTTTCTTGCTTCAATGCTGGCCTGTCGGTTTTCTGGACTAGGATCCTGTAGAAACTTTTGTGAGCATGAACTTTTAAAATTCTAGCTTTATCACAAGATTTGGAAAACCAGGGTTTGTTATTGGATTGTTTGGGGTTCTTGATGGTGTGTGGAATATAGGTTTCAATGCCCCATTGAATTGATTCCGTCAGTTGATTGCAAATTTCAGAAGGATCACCAGAAGAAAAGCAGATGGAATTCCAGGGGTAAGTGGCGAAGAAGTCCCTCAGGCCATCCCAGTCGGCTGAGTTGTAGTGCCATACGGTGCGTGGTGGCATGCATTCATTTACCTCGGGATGTGCTGTGCAGGGTAAGATATAGTAACTAAGCCATGATCTGAGCGACCTAGGGGAGCTGTGACAGATGTTTGATAGAGTTCAGGGTTGGTAGTAAGAAAGAGATCAAGGGGATTTGAACTATGATTTGGGACTCTAGGAAAGTAGGTGGGTTCCATAATAAGGTTGGTAAGAGAGTTACTGACTGCGAAGATTTCGGCTGCTCTGCCTTAGGGGTCAGTTTTTGAAGAGCCCAGCCAATCCTTATTATGGACATTGAAGTCGCCAAGCACGATTATTTCAGCCGATGGAAACTGAGAAATTATGCTATCGATCTTTGTTGAAAGAAAGTCAAAGAATTCGACATAGGAATTATTAGAAGGGGACCGGTACAAACAGCAGATAAATTTAGTTGAAGACTTAAGGGAAAGTTTAAGCCAAAGGATATCGGGCCTACCTGATTCAAGATTGGAAACTCGAGCACAAGCCAGATCGTTGCGGACGTAAGCACATACACCACCATGTGGGCGAAAAGACGAAATAAGTTCGTAGCCTGGAAAGAGAAGGTGGCTGGTTGAAGATTTAGAACTTATTTGTGTTTCCGTTAGAAACAGTATGTGGGGCTTAGATGACTGAAGGTGATGGTGAACGGAGTTTATATTGGTGTTAAGCCCACATATGTTTGCAAAAGAAATTAAACTTCTCGATGAAGGCCTCCCGGATGCACCCTCGCCCGGAGATCCGAATGGAGGGGTATTTTACCTCCGGAACATTTTACTTCCGGGTGTGCCGCCATCATTTGTACATAGTTTGGGGAGTTAAAAGGAAAAAAAGAAAAGAGAAAGAAGGAAGAAGGAAAAACTGACTCACACACCCAGAACCCGAAACGTCCGTTAAGACTTCACGGGTCCTTTAAAGGGTGGTGGGGTGGTACTCTCCTCAGGCGAGGAAAGCTCCTCTACCACCTACCATTAATCATAATCATAAAAAATATAAAAACTTTATAAAAGTCAGTGGCGTACTTTTTTCTTAATATATTGACTGTGGTGCCTACTGAGACCCCACTTTACCCAACTAATCTAAATTAAGTCAGAGCTTTACAACCGCATATGACATTAAATAAGTATATTACATTTGATGTAAATCGGCAGGCCGACATATAATATTTTTTTCCATAAAAAGACATAAGGAATTACCCTTTAGGTTTCTTACCGTAGTCAGGAACACCCTGTATATACATTATTTTTATATGTATGTATGAACGTCAAATACATATACACTATATATTTTATTAATAGAATCCATTAGTTATACCACCAGTTACATCTTGTCAGTGTTTAGAGTTGCATAAACTTAAGTACTAAAAGCATATTCCCACTGAAGGCAGCATTAGTTGCGACGTTTTAGATAATTTTAAAGTAGTGTAGGTAGCGTGCTTAGCTGATGGTCAGAAAATATCCAGATACCAAGTTTTATTACAATATTCAAAACGTATCATATATTATCAAATAATGACTTGTTTAACTTTGGCATCTTGTATCTTAGTTAATATAAACTTTTATATTGAGGTAAGTTTGGTAAAATCGCAGTATTTTAACTTTATAGATTTCAGGTAAGTTTTAAAACATTACTTAGGGACCACCCTAAATATTTACTACGTTTTCATGCGGGATTCCAATCGATTTGACGCCCTTTTTGGTTTTGAATACCTTATTGTTTTCATGTGCAGTATTAAATTCGATTTAAAAACGTTTTGAGATTTTGATTTTTGTCAGCTGTCACATGTTTATGGATGAATTTTAAATTAAAAATATATGTACGTATCAGAAAACAGCGCCAAAGTACCAAACGCGCCAAAAAAATTTAGGGTTAGTTGTGGTTTAAATATGAAAGTTTGGTTAGGTGCTGTGCGTATGATAGCAAGCAGCAAGCTGACGTCATTATGACGTCATTTTTAAGTCATTTTTGGTCATAAGACGTCATTAGACCAAAATTATGACGTCATTTTAATGACGATGTTTTTGACATCGTTGAAGTGACGTCATTTTTTGTCGTACTAGCTCATAAAAATCTAATGACGTCATGTTTAGAAAACCCACCAGAAAAATTTTGTGACATATATGATGATATGATTCATGTCAAAATCCAACCGAAATATCATATGACAGAAAAATAAGATTAATAATTTTACAAAATTGAAATAGGAAAAAACTCTACAACATCTTCGCTTTTTATCGCCTACACCGTACTGATGAGACCAAAATAGTTCGAGACCGGTCTGCGGTTGGTGATTCAATTAGCTTTTAAAGAAAAGAAATAACTTCGGCTAGTGTAAAAATCTGCATTTCCAGGTTGGACAGTGCCCCAAGAAATGCGACCTTGCAGTGCAACGAAACTGTAAGCAGTAGGGAGTTTTTCTGGTTTAATATTCAAATAAAATATAGTTTTATTTTAGCTTTTAGGAAGTATATGCGTCAATTTTTCGTCATTTTAAAGATGTCATTAATGGGACGTCTTTTCTCTGTGACTTCGAGAGGTCAATTTAACGTCATTTTGTCGTCATCTTATGACGTCTTTGCTGACCAAATGTGACCAGAAATTACTGAAAAGAAACGCCAATAAGACGTCAGCTTGCTGCTTGGGTACTTAGTTCAAAAGCGTTTTCATGGTATTCAATACCGATCCGACCCCACAATTTTACCGAATCGACCTTGAAGTCTAAAACGATTTCAATTTAAGTTTTTATGCAGTATTGAAAAGCAAAAATGGACTTAAATTGATTTTAATCTAGAAAAACACGTAGTAATTTAATTGAGTAAATTAAAAGGCTACGCCACTGTGTGAGAGGAAGAAGGGTGTTAAAGTTATATGAAACTTTTGCAACATTGCGGGCGATATAAGCAGTACAATAAAGCAAAGATAAAAGATGTAATATGCCTAATTTATGTTTGGTTGTATTTCGTTATCTCTTTATCCCAACTTAATATAGCGAAATATGAAGGTTGATTTATTAAGGAAAAATAACTTTAGGGTAATAATTTTCTGGAGTAAATTTATCAATGTTTTTCTTTTTCATTGTAACTTTTTAAAGAAGCTTAAGGCTTAGGAACCAACATGTTTGTGTTACAAGGAAAATAAGGGGCTTTTTGTTTTGTATCAAATCTAAAGATTTAAAAGGTATTGTAAACATTATGTATATTTTATTCGTCGGCAAATTAAAGTTAAAAAACCTTATATATTTTTTGTTTTGCTTTTAAGTTATTAAACAATACTTATAAAATGAAATAACAAACAAGAAATACAAAATACTTTTTTGAAATAAGCGCAATTAACTAAAAATGCCAGTAAATAAATATTTAGCTAAGTTACTAAAAGATCTACCCAAAAATAAAACATTTAAATTAAAAATAGCCATTAGAAAAAACTGTTTTTCTTTGGATATTATGAATTTATCTGTGTGGAGTTAGCTGTATTATAAATTAATAATTATTTTAAAAAATCCTTATGCTACAGTGATTCTTTTAGGTTGTAAATGTAAAAACTTCAATAGAAAAAAGTTTACTTTTTTAATTTTGTTTTTTTATATTTTGGGAATCCCTAGGCGCACACTAGGTCGAGTGTCAAATTACACACTCCGTCAAAACTATCGCATGTTCTCGATTTTCTTCATAAGCTTCAATAAAAAAATGCCTAATTTAAATGACCATATTTCTTTTAATATTAAGGTTATGAAATCAATTAAGAAAAGAAAATGTTAAAGAAAGGTAAAGCTATAACTCTGGTGTAACCCTTGTTATTTACTGTTAAAAATACATTCTACACGGTAATGAAAAGTTTTTGGCAAAAATATATAATTTTTATTTCTCTGTATAATGTGCTGTTAAACGATAGGAATCTTATTTGCTAATAAATTTTACCCTTAATTTTTTCTTATGTTTTACTATAACAAATTTAATTACTTCTTTTAACATCACCTCATACAGGGATCTATTAAATTATTTATTTTTGCCAGAAACGTTTTAATCACTCTGTAGAATATATTGTTAACAGTAAATTATAACGGTTACGCCAAAGTTAAGGCCTTAGCTTTTTACATTTTCTTTTTTAATTGTCTTAATAACCTTATTATTAAAAGAGATATGGCCATTTAAATTAAATCATACTTATATTGAAGCTTATGAGGAAAATCGAGGATATGCAATAATTTTGCCGAAGTGTGTATTAAAAACATCATCCAGTCCTTAACTTATTTTTATCGTACATAATAAATAAAAATATCAGTCTTTTAGCTTGGGTTTGAAATTTTCCAATCATGAATTAGAATTTTATTTACCTATGAATGTACATTACCTGTATTTTTTGTTTATTTAATACAAAACCCTTTATTACCAATTAAAAGTAACGTACCTCTAGTCTTAGAAAGCTTTTGAAAGAGTTGTTCGGTGAAAATTGGATGTCACAAGCAGATCTAAAATGGTATAATGATTTACCTATTTCTGGTAATGCAGATACAGAAACTAGCGACAAGGAAGGAGACGAGGGCAAACAAGATGTGCCATGTGACTGTTTAGATGAAGAAGCTGCTCTTCATATTTAAATATTTTATATTTCTCTTGTTTTTTTTGTTTTTGTTATCTATGTTGAGTTTTCATAATAAAAATATATTTTCTGTTCTTAAATTTTTTTGTTGAGAGTTTTTAAGGCTTTGCTATCAAAACCGTCTATGTCCAGATTAATTTTCAATTTTTTTCCAAAACTATTGACATTTGCAGAAAAAAATTTAAATTGTATAATACTACTTCCCCAAAACACTACAAATAAACGTGTTTTGCTATCTTTATGTATTAAGGCTAACTGACAAGAAGTTTTCGTCGATTCCTGAACAATTTTTCTAAATGGATATAGCCGCTTTTGAACGCAAGCTCCTCAAATGATCCCGTAAGTTATGGCCATACCCGTAACACCATCTAAACATCAATATGTGGTAATGATCCCCTGCTGGTCATCTTTTAATAGAACTTTTCAGAAGGTATTATAGTTCTGAACAAATGGGCATTAGGTAAATGTTTGTTTTTTTTTTTTGTGTTTAATGTAAAGTAGGCTATAAACTTTTCCGTGTTTATTCAGGCTATGTCGTGCCTATGTACTATGTATGTACTTTCATACTTTTTATTAAGCTCAGACAGTTGGTTGATTAGGGTTACGCTTAAAAAAATTAGTATTCAAAAATTTCTTGCCTGATGGGGTAAATTAATTGATACCCTTAAAAAGAGGTATGTAAATAAATATCCTCCAAAAAAAATATATTTTTTTAAATTTCTTCTTCATAATATAAAAAAGATGTTAGGTACATTTCTACAATTATAATTTTTTTACGCGAATCATTTCATCCCACTTTCCGCTACAACTATCTTATGAACCTGTTAAACTATTAAGCAATAAATTATTAGTTAATTTAAATATCACTAAACTAACACTGCCTAAAAGATCTATTTCCAGATACACTTAAAGTCCTATACAAATACAGAAGTGATTTTTATGATTTTTACATCATTTACAGAAAACTATTAAAGAACCTTTGAGGATTAAAGTAAAATTTATCCACTTAAGAGGAAGCCGTACACGTTAAATTAAGCTAAAACGCGATTCGCTGCCGTTTTTTAAAAATTTGTTTTGAAAAAGTTGTATACAGTGTGTCCAAGATAAGGATCCTAAGCATGGGAATCTCAATACCTAATGGAGATACAGCTTAGGTTAAATTAAGAAAAAGTTGTGTTTTTTAAGCTTATATGCATGCCGTTTAAACACTTGAAAATTTTTTATGGCCTGCTGAGATATTTGGAAAAACGAAAATTTGACTATATCGATTTTATTTTTTTCTGACTTTATTTGAAGAGTTAAAAAAAGTAAAACACTTTTTATTGGCACTTTTAGCTACTACATGATGGAATTTTTGTATTTTATACCCGACGTTTTGTTTTTAAGAAACCATCATCAACTTTATTTTTTTATAAGGCTCGAAAAAAAAGTACCCCCTGTATATGATCCCATTTTTTATTACAAATTTAAGGATGTATCACATGTCATGTTTTAATTTTTAGTTAAAAGAAAAATTGCATTTTTCTATTTTTTTTTTAGTTATTTTTAAGTAGGCCTTGCAAACAAATGCTTAAACGTTAATACCTGTTACCGTATTTGTAACATAATTTAATATCATTATAAAATAGTATTTGTCCTTATTACCCTGCTTGTCGAGTTGTTGTTTTTAGAGCAATTGTTCTTATTGTTACTGTTTTATTGGTGAATAGCTAATATCTTATTGTAATATTACGGTCGAATCTACAGGATGGCCATTATAGCCATGAAGATAAGTTTGACATACTAACATGCTACATTTTGTGCTGCAAAATAAATGAAGATATTATTTCTGCAGGTAAGGAATTATGGTAAATACATGGACCTGGTATTTTAGTTCCTAAAAATCCACACCACATATTAAACCCAAAACGTTCTTGATGTTTCGATATTTTCTGAACACACGGATTTTGTTGAGCCTAGTAATGCGTATTGCGTATAAAGACAACAGTAAGAATAAGAACAATTGCTCTAAAAACCAACTTGACAAACAGGGTAATAACGAAAAATACTATTTTATAATGATAATTAATTATGTTGCAGATACGGTAACAGGTATTAACGTCCAAGCATTTGTTTGCAAGGCCTACTTAAAAATAACTTTAAAAATAGAAAAAATGCAATTTTTCTTTTAACTAAAAATTAAAATATGACATGTGATACATCGTTGAACGTTGTAATAAAAAATGGGATCGGATACAGGGCGTACTTTTTTCGAGCCATATAAAAAATAAAGTTGATGATGGTTTCTTGAAAACGAAACGTCGGGTATAAAATCTAAAAATACCATCATGTAGTAGCTAAAAGTGCCAACAAAAATTGTTATTAGTTTTTTTATATCTCTTCAAATAAAGTCAGAAAAAATAAAAGCGATATAGTCAAATTTTCGTTTTTGCCAAATATCTCAGCAGGCAATAAAAAATTTTCAAGTTTTTAAACGGCATGTATATAAGCTTTAAAAAACACAACTTTTCCTAATTTAACCCAAGCTGTATCTTCAACAGGTACTGAGATTCCCATGCTTAGGATCCTTATCTTGGACACACTGTATAGAAAAGTTTTTAAAACGATCCAAAGATTATCGGAAAGTGGTTATTTTTACAGTTTTGTAATTTTGTGAAATTTAATGTGTTAATTTATAAACATTACCAAAATTCAATTAACTTTCCGATAATCTTTGGATCATTTAAAAAAAAAAACTTTTCTATATACAACTTTTATCCAAAACAAATATTTTAAAAACGGCAGCGAACCGCGTTTTAGCTCAATTTAACGTGTACGGCATCCTCTTAAACATTTTTCAAGTTACTAAACACGGCAATATTACCTAAATAGGCGTATTTTCATCAAAATTCCTAACAACAAAACCTGTTATCCCTTGCGTAACATTTAAATTGCTTGGGGGTAACATGTTTTGCATAAACATTTGGGTAATTAGTGCCTAATTATCTCTTTATAGCTCCTTAAGCGCATCACGTAGTCTCCTTAGCCAGGTGTTTGTATAAATATAATTTTTGATTAGATGTTTTCTAATTAAAAGCACAATGCAAAAGTTTTAAAAGGCATAATTTTAGCGATAAATTTTGGGGTGGCCCAAGGGGATGATTCCACCCTAAGAAAAAAATCCCTTCTGCCCCGGAGAAATTAACCAAATTAAATTTGGTGATTAAATCAACAAAGTATAAATAAAATCTCAAAGTCGTTGTTTGTTTTTTAAAAGTAAGGACCCTTTTTTCCATTTTTTTTATAACAGCATTTTTTTCGGAAAAATTAAACTACTACATATTAAACACCCGAAAAATATTTCAGAATTCAACACTGCATAAATTGGCTGGTATCCAAATAAAAAAAGTTAAAAAAATATATTAATTTTATTTTAATTATTATTTAAACCGGTTGGTGTAAGCTAGTAGCCTAAACCTAATTCCATATTTAAAATTATAATTTTACAATACGATAATATAATAATAATAATATAAAACAAAAGTATTTTCTTAACAGTTTACACCACAAACATGTGTAAAGCATGCTGTTGTTTTTATTGCGTTTATACTACTTGTCTGTTTATATTTTCCGATCAAAAATGACCAACTTTTAATTGTCCTGGTTAGTGTATAACTAACAATAATAAAGCTCCATTAAAAATGTATTGGTTATATATGTCACAAAGTTAATATGGCGTGGCTTACCAATTTTTAAAAGTACCTGTAAAATTATATAGATAAATTTATTGCAACTACAATTTTTATTATTGCATACTAGTAAAGATACGTATCAAGATAAATGCTAAATAAAAAAAATAACACTAAAGACAAAAAGCTAACTAAAATACTAATTATTTTTTAATAATAATAATAATTAAACTAAGCAGAGCTAACTGAAACCAAAAATATATAAATATTTACTACTAAAAACCCAGTGTTTTGATATTTAATTTTTTGAGAATTTTAAGAGAGCTGCACCAATTTAAATTACTTTTCATCCTCTGATCTGGGGCCTTATAATACTACCTTTATAAATTCTTCAGTCTGTCTTTATTATAAAAGTGTTTTTTTTTGGTCAATAACATTTTACCAATGGTATGGGAATAAGCTATAATACTCAATGGCCATGCACCTAAATTTCAATTCAGTTGCATGGTCATATTTCCAAAACTAATAGTGTTGCATAAAATAATGGGGTTATTTTAAAAGCTCTTAAAAAATCCTTATATTTGGTGATAAAATATACAGGGTGATCTATTTAAAAAATGTATATGTTTTGTCGTGCATACTGTAGTAAGTAATAAGATTTAAATAAATGATTTGAAAACAAAAAAATCAACAAAAGAAACTTATATTTTTATTTATAATGTTCGATAAAGATAAATTGTGGGGGTGTGTAAATGTACAACTTGACACTAGGTACCTATTGTGCATTTGGGGATTAAAACAAAAAACTATAAATTAAAAAGTTTCAAAATTAAAATATTTATACAGTGCCCTCCAAATAAAACGAGCCACCCCCTCTAATTCTGTTATTTGTACACTTTTAGGATAATCCTTAAACGCCAATTTAATTGTTAAGGGGGACATATTTTTGTGTCAAAGTTTACTCGTTCAGTGTTAGTTCTGGTTAGTTCTGGTTAGTTCTGGTTAGTTCTGGTTAGTTCTAGTTAGTTCTAGTTAAATCTCATCCACTTCAGGGCCGTAACTGTTTGGAGCGCTCTAGGCTGGAATCGTGGGGCGCCTATTTTATCAAAAAGGGGTAAAAAAATGTTAAGGAGCAACAAAAAAGCCCATCCCTGCCTCTATTTTAATCCCGGATTACCCTACTCTTAAATAGAATTGAAGATTAAAAAGAAATGTTTTTTCCTGCGTGGCGCCTATTTTACTCCAAGGGCGCCATGCTCAAAAATGAAATTAAAAGCAAAAAAAGTCCTTTTCTGACGCCCTATTATTAAATTAAATTGAATATAAATAATTAATAGTTTAAAAAACTAAAAAACACGCTTTTATATGCAACCGAACTAAAAATTAGAAAATAATTTTTCATTAAAAAAATATTGTCATTTCATAGTAAAAAGCGTGGGGTGCATTTTTACTATTTTTTCATAACTTTTCCATCATAGATATTTGCAAATATAATAATTATAACATTTAATATATTTATCACCCCACGCTTTTACTATGAAATGACAATATTTTTTTAATGAAAAATTATTTTCTAATTTTTAGTTCGGTTGCATATAAAAGCGTGTTTTTTAGTTTTTAAACTATTAATTATTTTTCATTTTTAGTTTCTGCTACTGCCAACAGATGGCAATCCAGGCAATGTTTGGACCGTTGCCAATATATTGCAACCCACTAAAAATTTCCTCTTCATTTAATAGCAAAGTTTGAAATGTTGCCAACAGATGGCAACCTAGGTGTTGTTTTTATAATATAATGGAATTTTTTTCCTGGCGATCCAAAAAAAGATAACGGGATACTGTTTGCAGATTATTGCATTGTCATGTTTCCTTAATACGTGTGCAAAGTTTCAAAGAAATCGAATAGCTGGAAGTTGGTTAAAATTAGGCTCAAAGATTCCGTTACATAGCCAGATAGTTACAACCCAAGTTAATAAAAAAGCGTGTTAACGGCATTTATTAACTGTTATTGTTCATAAAAATTGAACACCAATGGTGCAACTAACCCTATTGTGTAAAAGAACTTATTAATTTTTATTGTTCATAAAAAATTGAACACCAATGGTGCAACTAACCAAATTGTGTAAAAACTAAAAAATTTCTTCTTCATTTAATAGCAAAGTTTGAAATGTTGCCAACAGATGGCATCCTAGGTGTTGTTTTTATAATATAATGGAATTTTTTTTCCTGGCGATCCAAAATAAGATAACGGGATACTGTTTGCAGATTATTGCATTGTCATGTTTCCTTAATACGTGTGCAAAGTTTCAAAGAAATCGAATAGCTGGAAGTTGGTTAAAATTAGGCTCAAAGATTCCGTTACATAGCCAGCCAGATTGATAGATTGATAGATAGTTACAACCCAAGTTAATAAAAGCGTGTTAAAAAACACTTAACTCGCCCTAACCCTTTTTAAAAATCGTCTCACTCTGGCGCCTATTTTTTCACGGCATCCTAAGCTGTAGCCCAGTCAGCATAGTGCTTAATACGTCACTACCCTCCTCACCAACACAAACGTCAAAGAGTTCAAATGGGGAAGGGGGTCATGTGATACCAATCCTAGAGTGTTTTAAATTATTTCTTTAACAGTCTATAGTTTTTCAAAATCAGTAGATTTTTTTCTCGAAACTTACCAAACCAATTTTAAAAAACTAAAGACCAATACAAAGAGAATTTAAAAGCCTTCAAGATAAGGTATCACATGGCGATTTTTTTTATTTGTGACGTTTGTGTTGGTACGAGGGAGGAATAAACCTGAAAAAATAATTTTTACAAAAATGTTTTTCCCTTTAAAATTAGAATTTATTTCTTTTAAGAATTTCTTTTAGGTGTACAAGTAATGAAATTAGCTGGTTTAATTGAAATGCAATGCTGCAATGCTTAAAATGTTTTTCCCTTTAAAATTAGAATTTATTTCTTTTAAGAATTTCTTTTAGGTGTACAAGTAATGAAATTAGCTGGTTTAATTGAAATGCAATGCTGCAATGCACTTACATTTACTGCCTAAAGATATTACCGCAATATGTCGATTTTTAAGGTTAATACAGGGTAATTGAAAAATCAATCACGAAACTTAAAATTGACAAAATAAGGGTAGAGCTTCATGTACATATTTTTCAAAATATTATTCGTTTTTGAGGTACAAGCCGTCAAAGTTATTTTTTTATTTTGGTTTTTTCGCCATATTGCATTTATTTTTTAACCAATCCAGTTGATATTTAGCACACAAATCGAGCTTTGCAGATTCTAAAATTTTAAGACAGAAGTACTTTTTTAAATACCACCAGAGGGCACTTTACCTAAAACTTAAAATTTATTTACTTCATAACTTTTTTATTTTGACAGATATTGCAAAGCTGGGGGCGCCATTTTATAGAAAATTAAAAACTTAAAAAATAAGGTACTCTTTATTAGTCGATAAACCTTACCGATGAGGCACTAATCGACATCAAAGATTTCATTAATTTCAATCAAATTACCTACATACATACAGTGTGTCCAGTAACTCAATCGACAAACTTAACCAACCGATTCAACAAAAAATAAAAAAAAGAAAACTTTATATTCATACTCTCGATAATATTCTTCTCATGTCTGGGGAATGGCATCCCCTACAACCCTTAGCATTCTTAATGCCATTCAAAGAAGGGCTGTTCGTTTTAATAATGATCCTTTACTTACTCAAAGACTTCCTTCTTTTGCCCATCGTCGAGCTGTGGGAGATCTATCGCTCTTCTATAGATACTTTTACGGCTTCTGCTCCTGACGAATTATCCAGTATAGTCCCTCCTCTTGCAGCTCCGAACAGAGAAACTCGTGGTGCCGCGCGTATGCATCCCTATACTGTTCAATTGGACAGGCCCCGGAACTTCCCATTTCGTTCGTTCTTTTATCCCTAGAGTTTCTAGACTGTGGAACCTTACTGCCAGCGGAGGTCTTTCCTTCCCCCCAAATCGTCAAGTTTTTAAGTCCTGTGTTAACAAACTTCCTCTTACCCTGCTTAAGACACCCACGGTACGTTAGTATTTAGGCTTTCAGCCTTCGTGGATTGTCCAAGAATAAAAAATATATAAACATATGTTCTAAACGTCTGAGTTTTTGAACTACGGTGTGTTAAATATTTAAAAAAACTTTTTTTTAATTTTATTAACATCCCGTAATTAAAAAACTAAGACGTTTAGGAGGTTAAAAAATAAATGCAATATGGCGAAATAACCAAAATAAAAATTAAATTTTGACGGCTTGTAACTCGAAAACGAATGACATTTTGAACAAAAAAAATATATGAAGCTCCAGCCTTTCTTTGCCAAGTAGAATCACCCCCTTAAGTTTCGTGATCGATTTTTGAATCACCCTGTATAATTTTAAAAGGCAACTTATTCACACAGAAAAAAATCAAGCAATCTAAAAACACATCATTTTTTAAATAAGATTTCTTATATTTTTAAATTTTCGTGTCTAACTATAACCCATAGACAAAAATAAAAATAAACATATATTTAATATTTTTTGCAAGTTTTATTCTTTTCGTTGCAGTCTTTTTACTTTTGCAAAGAAAACAAAAATCCAGTATTTAAAGGCTTATTTACTATTTAGAAAAAAACGGTTCTTATGGGATATCTTTCATTGTTTGTTCGCAAACTGGCAGAAGTTTATTTGAGTTGTTAAAAAAGAAGATTGAATTGCAAATTGGCATCAAATATTTCGCAGTGTTGACTGTCAACTTTAAAAGTGCACGACGATCTCTTTTTGCTGAACCGTTCTCTCAAATTTGATGAATTGTTTGCTGTGCCCTTATGTTCGTTATTGTAGCTCCAAAGTTTACAAAACCTGAGCAAATGAGGGCGAATTAGGTAATTGGATATTGAAGTGGGTAGAGAGTGGATTCTATAGATTTTGGTATAAATACACAGTGATCCCAACTCTATTTATACACAAAATAACTTCGCCTCCTGTACAAGATACAAAACTAATGGATAAATAAGAAATGTCCCTTTAAATACACTATTTTTATTAACAGTACCAGTTAATATACAAGGTGTTTCAAAAACAGAATTTTTATTGTCAAGTAGGTTTCTTTTTAAATGGCACACCTGTCTATCTTCCAAATTTGACTCTAAATTTTTAAATCAAAATGTATCACACCTCTACGTCAATTATTGCTAGTTTTTAAAATATTAACAGTATGCCGATATACTCATATGCGGTTAAAAGTAAGAAAAAAAAATGAATTTTTGTTTTAAATATTTTAATATAATTCTGTTCACTGCCAAAGTAACAAATATATATAATTACATGTCATTAATTACCTTTTATTGTTACAGCTACTAATATAGGGAAGTGAATTATTTAGTGAATAGTCTTTTCGTTAGGTACGCGCCAAAAATCAGGAGAAATGGGACCGAAGCGGTCTCATTCGCCTAGTTTTTTGGTGTGGACCCAACAAAAAAGACCATCCAATAAATAAATCCGCCTAACCAATATGAAGCATATCTTTAATTCAATTATTTAGTTTAGTTTAGATAGCTGACATATTGCTATTTTTTAGTGCAATTAAGTGAATATGTGCCTAAAATAAACTAAATTGCTGACAGATTTGAAAGTACTTTTTACAATAAAAAGGTAATTAATTACATTTTATTATAATAATAATCATTCTGACAGTGACAGAGCTATTTAAAAATAGTTGAAAAAAAATCCAATTTTCTATATTCGCTTTTAATCGGTAGTAAGTAAATCAGCATACTGCTGATATCTCCGAAAGCAGCAATAATTAACGTATTGTGTGTAATATATTTTTAATGTAGAATTTTGTACAGACTTAAAATTAGTTAAAATATACAGGATGTTCCATTAAAAAAAATCATACTTGGCAATGAAAATTATGTTTTGAAACACCTTTTATAAAACTAGTACTGTCAATAAAAAGAGTGTATTTGAATAAACATGTTTTAGTTTAGGTTTATTTTTGTATCTTTTTACAAGAACAAAGTTATTTAATGTATAAATAGAGTTGGGACATGTATGTATACAGACTCTTACGGACGGATGGAGTTAACAAGAGGACAAATGGACCAAAAATTTCATTAAAAAAAAAGTAATTCTTCAGAAAAATTCTAAGCTTGTAAAAAAATAGCATTTTAGAAAGAAAAAATGTTAATTTTGTATACAGGGTCCTACAAAAACTCCAAAAACATGCTTTTTCTTCAAGAGCAAACTACCTGTATTTTCCATTTTTTAGCAAAATGTCATTAAATTTTTTATTTAGAGTCATGTTTGTAATCGACAAAAAACAATAATACAAAAATTTTATTAAAATTCATAATTTGATGAAAACTGGCGTTTACAGTTAAAAAAATTGTGTTTTTAAGAATATGGAAAAAGCAGGTATTTGAAAAGCAAATTATAAAAGTTTTTAAGGTCATTTTCTTACAAAAATTTTTAATAATTAATTTTTGATAACTTCAAAATTAGTTTTTTGAATCTTTTGATACTTCTGTAACTTTATTAAAGATATTCAAAATGTGATTTTAAATAATTTTAATGATATTTTGTTTAACAATCAAAAAATAAGGTAAGTTAACTCTTTTTTTTTTTTTTTTTATCTTTGACAATCCACGAAGCTGCTGAAAGCCTAAATACTAACGTACCGTGGGTGTCTTAAGCAGGGTAAGAGGAAGTTTGTTAACACGGGACTTAAAACCTTGAAGATTTGGGGGAAGGAAAGACCTCCGCTGGCAGCAGGTTCCACAGTCTAGAAAACTCTAGGGATAAAAGAGCGAACGAAATGGGAAGTTCGGGGCCTGTCCAATTGAACTGTATAGGGATGCATACGAGCGGCACCACGAGTTTCTCTGTTGGGAACTGCAAGAGGAGGGACTATACTGGACAATTCGTCGGAGCAGAAGCCGTAAAAGAATCTGTGAGAAAAATCATGTTTTTTTAAATTTTGGAAACCCTGTATACAAAATTAACATTTTCTTTTCGGTAATCCCATTTTTTTTACAACCAAAAATGTTTTTGAAGCATGACTTTTTTTTAATTAAATTTTTGGTTCATTTGTCCTCTTGTTAACACCCATCCGTGGACAGTCTGTATATACCGAGTGTTTTAGAACTATGGGACCAAAGTTTAAAGTGTGATTCCCCTATATTTTTTATGAAAAAAAATTCCTTTAAACATATGTCCGTAGTTCTTTCCTCACTAAGATACAGGGCGTTAAAATTTAATAAAATGAACCAGTTTTTTTCTATTTTTTTTTTATTATGCTTAGGGTAATTTGCATAAAATTTGGTAAATTTATTTAAAGTAATAAGGCGCATACTAAGTCCCAACCAAATTGTTATTATTGGGTCCAGTGGCGTCTTAGTGGGCACCGCAACCTATATTATTGAGGAAGAAAAGTACGCCACTGACATTTTTTGACGTTTTAATACTTATTTACAATTAAGCAATTAATAATAAAACTTTTTAATTTTTTTGTATTTAGTTTAGTTTTCGAGAAAATAAAATAAAGCCACGTTAAGTCATTCTAAAGAATAGCCCTAAGCATCATAAAATAAAATCTAAAATTAATAAATAAAGAATTTTGATCTTAGTAAATAGGAGAAAATGACAGTTTTCGATAAAATACACGACTGCTAATTTATTTTAAGGCAAATAGTTGTTTTATTTTAATTTTTCTATTTTATGGCATGTTGTCTATGGGTACTTTTTATAAGAAATTAAAGTAGCTTTATTATTTTTTCTCAAAAACGAAGTTTAAAAAGGCTGTTATACTAATGGCCTAATTATAGAAAAAATATAAAATTGTAAAAAAATCAGTGGCGTACTTTTTTGCTTAAAAATATAAGTTGCGGTGCCCACTGAGACGCCACTAAACCCAATAATAACAATCTGGCTAGGGCTAAATAAGTGCCTTATTACTTTAAATAAATGTACCAAATTTTATACAAATCGTCCTAAGCATATTAATAATATTTTAGAAAAATTATTTTTTTATTAAATTTTAACGCCCTGTATCTTCAGTAAGGAAGCAACTCCGGACCTATGTTTATAGAATTATTTTTCATAAAATAAACATAAAGAATCACGCCTTGAAGTTTGATCCCATAGTTCTAGAAATACCCTGTATATCAGGTGTACGTACTATAGAGTTCTACAATAACTTTTTAAAATTACGAGGACATAAATAAAATAAATATATATTTTTTGCTTTAATTTAAAATATTCAGAAATAACTGACCCACAGAAGACCCTGCTTTCGGGATTCATCTAATGAAATAAAGATTTTTTAAATTTAAAAGCCAGATATCTTAAAACGTATAAATAAATGTTAACAAGCTTACGAAAAAATATCAAAAACACATACATCCTAGGGCAGGGTTGGGTCGTACTCGAGATACTCAGTATTCTCAATCGTATTCAGAATACATTTGGCCGGTATTCAAATAGTATTCAAATACATTTGTGTGTTTGGTATTCGGTATTTGGCAAAATACTTTTTGGTAAGTGTTGTGGGATTCTGTATTCGAATATATTTTAGGTATTCGTCAAATACATTTTTTGAGTACTCGGATACCGAAAGATTTTAAAATGGGACTTTTGTTTTTATATACCAAGTTTAATTTTAATATGGTTTATTGCTTCTGGAGTTCTGTCTTGTCTAATAATTTTTTGAGAGTCGGTATATAAGCAGCATTAGGCCTAATTTTTGGAACTTATTGTACGCTCATATGCTATTTATTTTTGTACAGTATGTTAAGTGTTTAAGTGGTCCGTACAGTACTTGGTAGTTGTTTTTTTTTAAATCATAATTTGTTTTATTAATTTATAGAATAATATATTAAAAACTTTTAAAATACAGTGGTTATTGATCATTAACACCAATTTTAGACAACTAACTATAAAAACAATATAAGTAATCAAACATTTTCAGAAATACGACCTAACATGTGAATTATTTTATAACGATAGTATAGATATACAGTGCGTTCCAATTAAAACGAGTCACGAAAATTTTAATGTTTAGGGGGACACATTTTTGTGTCAAAATGTACTTACATAACCAAAACAAACTTCAAAAAGTGAAAATGGCAAAAGGGGTCATATACCATAACTTACCTTAAAAAGTTTTAAATTAATAATGCAAATGTACAGGGTGGGCCGTTTATCTTGGGACACTACCTTATCTCAGAAACTATAGCAGATGGAGCCAAAAGTTAAATACAAAGTAAATGGGGGTGTTACAAATCTTTAATTTAATTAAATGTTGTATATACACGGTGTTTCATTATTCGTGGGCGAGTATCAACTTTCTTATTTTTAAATGAAACACCTGGTATATTATTTCATTTTTAAATTCTACACGAAATTCTAGACATATCTTGTGTATAATATACTATACCTAAGTCTAACCTTTTTTGACATTTTAAATTTTTATGCGAAAAATGACTTTTGCAGGCCGTAAATATCTGCCAATTTCTTCATTCGGAAGCATTTATTGTTTCGCTTCAGTAAGCTTCGTTGTAGACAAAGGACGCAAATAACGGATTATATACGCAATTTCGATAACTATTAATACAGGGTGCGTGAAAAATAAGATTTAAAATTAAAATTGAAAAACTGCAAGAAAACTACTATTTTTATATTCTTGTCCTATTAAGCATTAAAAATTAAGGCAAGTTTATATAAGGTTGTCTATGCCTATATTTTACTTTTGAAATATTTCCATTTAAACATTCGTCTATCACAAATAATATGCTGTTGCCGTATAAGCAGTTAGTGTGAGGTGGCCATGACGGCGTTTAAACAAAACAAGTGCTAAAGTGCTAATGACCCTGTCATTTACCATTCATATCATGGCCACCTCACACTAATTGCTTATACGGCCACAGCATATTATTTGTGATAGACGAATGTTTAAATGGAAATATTTCAAGAGTATAGACAACCTTATATAAACTTGCCTTAATTTTTAATGCTTAATAGGACAAGAATATAATAATACGTAGTTTCCATTAAGAAAAACGTTTTTTCGCAGTTTTTCAAATTTTATTTTTAATCTTATTTTTCGCGCACCCTGTATTAATAGTTATCGAAATTGCGTATAAAATCCGTTATTTGAGTCCTTTGTCTACAACGAAGCTTACTGAAGTGAAACAATAAATGCTTCGAATGAAGAAATTGGCGGATATTTTACGGCTTGCAAAAGTCATTTTTCGCATAAAAAATTAAAAATGTCAAAAAAGGTTAGACTTAGGTATAGGACATTATACACAAGATATGTCAAGAATTTCGTGCAGAATTCAAAAATGAAATAATATATCAGGTGTTCCATTTAAAATAAAAAAGTTGATACTCGCCCACGAATAATGAAACACTCTTGTAAATACAATATCTAAATAAACTAAAGGTTTGTAATACCCCAATAAAGGCGCGCTTGTGGCGGCTTCGGTTGTATCGGCAAACGTCGATCACTGGAGTTAAGCAGTGAAATGCGCGCCCATAATTTAGATGGGTGTCCGACGGCAGCGGTGTTTCGGGCGGCGGCACACGGTGTTGTCTGCTCGGGGATGCGGACCGAGCAACAACCGTCTAAGTTATGGAATGAATGGTGCGTGAATGAGAAGGAGTAGGGTCAAGGTACAATAAGCCTTCAGGCTGCAGTGCACCACCTAGGGGGCGGTCGTCGGACCTGGGTGGGATGACCCCCGAAAGGGTGAAAAAAAAAAATACCCCCAATAACTTTTGTATTTAACTTTGAGCTCCATCTGCTATAGTTTCTGGGATAAGGTAGTGTCCCAAAATAAACGGCCCACCCTGTACTTTTGTTGTACTTAAAATGTTATTCTTATTTTAAATTATTAAAAAAAAGCCGACTGTTTTATTTAAGAAAGAAAAGTAAAGGTCGTTTCCGGCTAATCAAAAGTTATGGCGAAAAAAACTTTTTTTATACATTTTAAAGTGATATACTTGCGTATTAATTTTTAATTTATTATTTTAAACAACAGCTAATTATCCAAAAATTTAAAGTGAATTTTCTTGTAAACTAACAGACCGATTTTGGATAGCAAAAAACTGTTAAAGAGAAACTCTTTAAAATGAGGGATCACGTGACCCTCTTTACAATTAAAACTTTTTGACGTTTGTGCTGTTAAGGGAAAGAAATAACCCTAACCAAGTAAATTTTACACTAAAATGTATCCCCAGTAAAAATAAAAATTACATGTTTTAAAATTTTCTTGTAAGTATAGAAATAACAAAATTATAGTAGGTGGCTATTTTTAAATAGAATGCTTTGTATATGCATTTATGCCATATTACAATTTACATAATTAAGGAGCTGCAAATTAAAACGCAGTTTTTGGTAAAACACAATTTTAGTATTTATGCTTAAACTGTTTCTTTATCCAAAATATATTATATAACTAGCCGACCGTGCCCACTTCGTTGGCCGTTAATTATATCTTTCTTTAAACTTTTTTTCAATCATAATAAAATATAGCCCATAGTATTCCTGCATAGTGTAGCTTTCTAATTGTGAAAGAATTTTCATCATCGGTTCAGTATTTCCGAAAATTAGCCCTTACAATCAAACAATCAACAATCGAAATAACTCTGGCGGGCGACACCGGGCCCGCAGCAAGCTAGGCTCTAGGATACTCGGGCAAGTTTAAGAATATTTTCGTATTTTCGTATTTTCGTTTCCACCCCTTATGAAGTTAAAATACTCGACAACAGATGGCGCTACTACACTTCTCTTAATAAAGTTCAAATTCTCGACAACAGATGGCACCACTACATTTATTTTCTAAATTGAAGGGTTGGAAAAGCCCTTATATCTTTAAAAATTCGCCCTTTAAGGTTAAAACGGGAACTTTCTTGTTCGAGAGGGGATAAAGGGCTATCACACTATATAATTCCCTTTATCGTATTGGGACTTCTTTTTAAGTTTTATCGGCACGCACATTTTATCAACTTAGTTTTATTATATATAATGATAATGATAACTATATAAATATAACTCATTTTATTTATTTTTGTTTTTAAAATCCATAAATAGAAAGCGTGCAACTGAGGTATTCTAAAACTGTGTTTTATTAAAAATTGCGTTTTGACTTGGAGCTCAATTGTCAAAGCACGTGTTATTGTACTTTTTAGAAAAATATTTAAGGGTATTTTTCGACAAAGCAAAAGTAGTATGGTGTCCGTTGACATAATAAAATTTTCTATTTAAAAATATAAATATATAGAGACGAACCACTTTTAAAATTTACGACGTATATGTATTTTTAAATTAGGCTTATCTGCGACCGGCTCATCTGCGACTAATCAATAAAATGTCATAAAATTTTAGACCCACCAGGTACAAAATTGGAGGTTTAAAAAATTCGGTCGCTAATGCGCCTATTTTATTATCGGTCGCAGATAACCGGTAGTTGTTGGGCCGACACCGTATTTTTAATTGGTTCTGTTACAATTACTTATTTATTTTTGTTTCTAATTGAGTTTACCACAACTTCC